>JASPKZ010004157.1:0-86909 GCA_030220185.1 Diploptera punctata | reverse complement strand
TAGAATATTCATTAAAATCAATATGACTGCAAACGTCTACATGCTACATATGTGGTTAGATATCATAAAAAAATTGAAATAACTGTTAGAAAAAATGTAAAAATCATTTGTAAAAGTGGTAATTATTTGAAAAATGAAATTCTAAGAATAAAATTTGACAGGAGTTAATGAAGGAATCCCTCCATGGTATCTTTACCTTGTCGTGGTGGAGTGGCTTGCGTGCTTAAATGATCCTGAGAGCTATGCCGGCGGTTGTATTGCTGCCGATAGGGTTACCCATGCCGGACTGGTCAAAGGTGAAAGCCAGACGAAAAAAGTACCTTGGTCGAAAGAGTGGCGATCTTTCACCGTAAAAATACAACCGTCAAAAATGCGGACATGGGTTCAACTGGGGTTAAAATTTTCCGGAGGTCAAATAGTCCCCCATTCGGTTTCTCCGGGCGGGGACACTTCAGGGAACCCATGCCAAAGGCTCAAACACAGGGACATGTTCCTAGGAACATGGAATTTTAGGACTTTATACAATAGCGGGGCACTAGAGATATTAACGTGGAATTAGATAAACCGCCCTTGGATATAGTCGCTTTACAGGAAGTTAGGTGGCCAGGAGAAGGTAGTCAGGGATCAGGAAGCTTTGCATTATACTACGGGGGTGTAGAAAGACTTGCATTTGGAACGGGTTTTTTTAGTCAGAAGGAGGATCCTATCCGCTATCCGAGATATTAAGTTTGTTAGTGATAGGATATCTACATAATTCTAAAGGGGTAAACGACATGATTTTATAATTGTAAATATACATGCCCCCACAGAAGATTAAAGATGACAACATCAAGGATGAGTTCTATGAAGAATTAGAATGCTTATTTGATAGCCTTTCACGATATCATATGAAAATTGTCTTAGGAGATTTTAATGCAAAAGTGGGGCGAGAAGATATATTCAAACCAACAATAGGCAAATTCAGTCTTCATGAAGATAGTAATGACAACGGGGTTAGATTAGTCAAATTTGCACATCGAAGAATATCATTGTTAAGAGCACAACATTTCAGCATAAGGATATTCATAAATACACCTGGACGTCCCCAGATGGAGAAACTCGGAACCAGATAGATCATGTATTAGTGGATAAACGTTGGCAGAGTAGCATCATCGATGTTAGATCAGTTAGAGGGACAGACTGCAATTCGGATCATCATCTGGTCAGAGTGAAAGTCAGACAACGGCTATCGCTTATGAGAGGAACAAATGCTAAAGATGATTCTGAAAAATTTGAATTAAAAAACTTAAAAAATGATGAAATGCGGCAAGAATACCAAATCAAAATTGCTAATAGATTTGAAGTACTGGAATCTTCATATGACAATGTGGCAAACGAAGAAGAAACTGATATAAATAAAGAATGGGAGGCTATAAGAGATACTATAAATTGTCAGCATCAGAAAGCATTGGTTGTTTAAAAAAGAGGCAAAAACAAGAAATGGTTTGATGATGAATGTGCCGACATTGAAAAGAAAAGAAAGCTAGCAAGAATGAAATAGTTAGGTCTACACGAGCCAAATGAGGTAAATTTAGAGCAAATGGGTAGTATTAGAGGGAATATTTGAGAGAGAGAAGATTAATAATCTTGAAATGAATGCCAAAAATAGGAACATTAGAGAATTATATCGGGAATCAGGATAGAAAGAAAGGGTTTCAGGCTTAGAACAAAACATAATTCGGAATGAAAATGGGAATATGATTGCAGATTCCAGGAGTATATTAAATAGATGGAAAAGTTACTTTAATCAGCTATTAATGTACATACAGAACAGGACATCGAGGAGAATAATTTACAGACAGCAGAAATGCTAGTTGCAGAAACCAAATGCATTAGAGGTTGAAATAGCGATTGAAAAATTGAAGATGTATAAAGCATCAGGTTCAGATGAGATCCCAGCAGAACAGATAAAATCAGGGGGAGAAAAATTGATGGACAAGATACGCTGGTTGGCTTAGTATGATTTGGGAAAAGAAGCTCTTCCAGATGAATGGAAAGAATTAATTATTGTACTAATTTATAAGAAAGGAGATAAAACTGATTGCAACAACTACAGGGGCATCTCATTACTTTCAACTTCGTACAAAATTCTTACAAATATATTAGTAAGCATACTTACTCCCTTATTGATGACATTCTAGGAGATCATCAACTTCGGTTCTCTATGATCATCAATGTGTATTTAGAAGAAACAGGTCTACAACAGATCAGATTTTTAGTATAAGACAGATTTTAGAAAAGAAATGGGAATATAATGGTATTCTGCTGGAGTTCGGAATTCCTAAAAAGTTAATTAGACTTATACGAATGTGTCTGAATGGCACAAAGAGTAGGGTGCGTGTAGGCAAACAATTTTCGGACACTTTTGAAATCCAGAATGGGTTGAAGCAAGGAGATGCACTATCTCCTCTACTATTTAATTTTGTACTAGAGCATGCCATTAAATCTTTAGAGAATGAGTAAGGCTTACAACTCAATGGTATTAATAAACTGTTAGTTTATGCTGATGATGTAGTACTATTGGCCGATAGCGAGCAGATACTAAAGGACAACACGCACACACTATTGCGTAACACTAAGGAATTAAGACTGGAAGTAAATATCAATAAAACTAAATACGTGGTCACACATAGAAATGCATTATATAATGGAAATTGACAGCTAATGACAAATGAGGGAAATTTTGAGGCAGTGGCTGAATTCAAATACCTAGGAACAGTGATCACAAATAGGAATGAGATGCACAAAGAAATTAAACATAGGCTCAATTCTGGAAATGCGTGCTATTATGTATTGCAGAGACTCTTGATGTCCAACTCCTTTCAAAAAACGTTAAACTGAAAATATATAAACTATTATTCTATCACCAGTTATATTATATGGGTGCGAAACATGGACTCTTACTTTAAGGAGGGAACGGAGATTTACAAGTATTTGAGAATAAAGTACTTAGGAAAATTTTTGGACCAAAGAGAGATGAACAGACAGGTGAATGGAGAAGACTACATAACAATGAACTACATGGTTTTATAGGAAGCCAGATATAATAAGAACAGTTAAGTCTCGTAGACTGCGATGGGCAGGACATGTTGCACGTATGGGGAATGAAAGACTTCCAAGGAGGCTTTTGTAGGAAGCCAGAAAGAAAACTCCCAGTTGGTAGATCCAAGAATGAGGTGGGAGAATAACATTAACTATGATTTGAGGGAAGTAGATTATACAGGAATGATTGGAAAGCATTAGCTCAGGGTAGGGATATATGAAGAGATTATGTCCGCGCGGCCATGAACCTGAGTGTTCGATAGTGCCAGTGAGTAAGTAAGTTAATGAAGGAATTAAAAAGTCCGGTCACAGGTTGTAAAGTTTAGCCCCCATAGTCTCATGAAGAACAAATGAATCTCCGAAGAAAATTAAATTCTATAAAATTTAATGTTTGCAAAACCAGTACAGCATTCAAACAGTGTCCCATTTATCTTGACCACCCAAAATATATTTGTTCTTAAGTACAAAATGAAAAATTATTTTATACAAAAGTTGTCCAACTACAAGGAGGAAATAATACAGTTAGTGAACTGTAAAAAGGGGTGAAGTTATCTCACAACAGGCCATAGAAGACCCTTGGGTAGTAGGAGGTTAAGACTCCCACTTTTTCTAGACAATCGACACTTGATTTCAGCCGGGTTGTCAGCCCTGTGTGACGGTCGCCTTTACCTCCAGAACAAGCATCTAGTACTCATTTCATTTAGAGGCTGAGTCGACTCCAGGGCCATGGTGCCACCAGAAGATTTGGGTCAGTTTAACAAGACAGCACTAACAATCATATATTCAGAGCGTTCTATAACATTCTCTACAACACTCGGCGGCTAGAGGGCCCAGAGTCAGCGCTTGTAGTTCACCAGGATCGACAAAGGGCTGACGTCCGTCCCGCTTTTCGCCGAGTGTCGTAGAGACTGTCTGTGGTTAAGTACAAACAATACGTATAATGTATTATTATCATGTAAATTATTACGAAATTACTGACACAATTAAAGATTTTTAGTTATCGGAAATTCATTCTTCAAAGTTTTGACATTAAATTACTGATGTTTTGAAACGTGCTTAGGCCCTACCCTTACTGTAAACAATTTAAAAAAATATCAAATTTCGCTCACATAAAACACGCTAATTTATTATTGTTACATCATGATATCTTGAAAAATACGAGACAATAAATGTTCTCAAATGTTGGCAAGAATAAATGTGACGTGTATCACAAATAAGAGATTGTCCTCCAAAATATGGTAAAATACGTGAAACATCTAACAAACAGTGCCGTGGATTTTAGAAGTTCGCTGCCTCCCCTCTCCTCTCTCTCCCTCTCTTTTTTTTTTTTTTTCTTTTCCAGACGAAAAGTATGTGATGAAAGTATTTGAATTATATAAACATTTTGAAATTCCATTTGGACAGCTAATGACAAATGGGGGAAATTTTGAGGAAGTGGCTGAATTCAAATACCTAGGAACAATAATCACAAACAGGAATGAGATGCACAAGGAAATTAAACATAGGCTCAATTCTGGAAATGCGTGTTATGCATTACAGAGACTCTTGACTTCCCAACTCCTTTCAAAAAACGTTAAACTGAAAATATATAAAACTATTATTCTACCAGTAATATTATATGGATGCGAAACATGGACTCTTACTTTAAGGGAGGAAAGGAGATTACGAGTATTTGAGAATAAAGTTCTTACGAAAATGTTTGGACCAAAGAGAGATGAACAGACAGGTCAATCGAGAAGACTGCATAACAGTGAATTACATGGTCTTTATAGGAAGCCAGATATATGAGAACAGTTAAGTCTCGTAGAACTGCGATGGGCAGGACATGTGGCACGAATGGGGAATGAAAGACGTGCATGGAAGATTCTTGTAGGAAAACCTAGAGGGAAAACACCCAGTAGGTAGACCAAGAATGAGCTGGGCGGAATAACATTAACTATGATTTGAGGGAAGTAGATTATACGGGGATGATTGGAAAATATTAGCTCAGGATAGGGTATATGGAGAGTTTATGTACGCACGGCCATGAACGTACGGGTTCGATAGTGCCAGTGAGTTGTTAGTAGTTAGTTTGAAATTCCATTATATAAGTACTGTATAACGTTTTCGGCCGTTTAATAATAATAATAATATAATAATAATAATAATAATATATGGTCTGGAAGTAGCGTGCTGCCTTGTCACGCAGCCGCCCCGGGTTCGATCCCTGGTCGGACAAATTTCCTGGGTGAAGTCTTCTTCGTCTTTTTTTTTTTTTTTTTCCTCGCCTGTAAGACAGATGTCAGGAAACTTTAAGGCCGAAACGGTTCCCGAACATCATATGGCCATCAGTAGTGTCATCATCATTTATATTCGCCTTAGATTAACTTTAGGATTAAGGACACTTCCTGGTGCACCATTATCATCATCACCCATCATATCATAGGGGCAACGTAACCTCGCCTTCCAGACGCCCTGACCTCAAAAGTGGGTTACAATTAGGTCAATACCAGAAGAGAACGCCAGAAAAGTCGAAATGATAACCTGGGGTAATGAATAAAATAATAAATAATAATTCTTTCTTCTTCTTCCTTCCAAGTATTAGGTCAAGGCCTGTTACGATCCTATAGAAAATTTTCCCTCCAGCGTTTCATAGGACGGCCCAGTGATCTCCGTCCTCTTGGTATATAATTATAAACAGCTTTGGGCATCCGATTTGAACTCATTCTTTCTAGATGGTGTTTCCAATTTAGTTGGTACTGTTTAATATATTACAAAATTGGCGTAGTCTTCAATTCTTTTAAGATATCGGTGTTCATTTTCCAATCCCATCTGGTGTAACCCGCTGTTCTCATTTCACAAGCCGTTATTCTGCTTTCATGTTGTCTTTTTAGTGTCCATGCTTCACTACCATAAATAATAATAATCTAATAACAATTTAATTATACAGAATGACCAATGAATAAATGTGCAATATATAGAGAAGTGGAAACATAATATGATATCAAAGTTAAAACAATAAGGTTTGATTTATTTTAAATTATTTTGTCGTCCAATAACCCCTTTAATATGTTGTGGTAGAGAATTCAAGATGTGGGAAGTGGAGATATAAACGAAGTAGAATAAGATGTCATAATACATTGAGGTAACTAACTTACTGGCACTATCGAACCCGTAGGTTCATGACCGCGCGGACATAAGCTCTCCACACATCCCTATTCTGAGCCTAAAGTTTTTCAATCATCCCCTGTATAATCTACTTCCCTTAAATCATGCTTAATGTTATTCTCCCAGGATGTAGGCCTATACTAAACAAAAATTATGTCGTAACCTTGTCTTTAACGTATGATTAATGGATAAACACTGAAAACAAGAAGCTAATTAATTTGGAATTCAAGTAACAAGAAACTTGGATAAAAGAACTTGACTGTACACTTTCTTCGATATAGGAAAAAAAGCCACGACAATTCACGGAAAAAAAGTGATCTCTCCTACAAAATTATATATATATCCATCCATAGTAATTCTGCCCGAAGGCAGGCCCTTCACTGCAATCATAGCATTTTCATGCTATGCTTGCAGCTTTACTAGGGAATTATAGGTGTGGTAGCTTCCCGTTGCTTTCCACACCGGTGAAGGATGATGATAATGATAAGGATTATGTTGATGATGGCCATATGATTTCGGGGACCGTTTGGGCCTCATAGTTTTTCTGACATTTGTCTTACAGGTAAGGAAAAACCCCGATAAAAACCTCACCCAGAAAAACTGCCCCGACGATGGATCGAACCCGGGCCCGCTGCGTGACAAGGCAGCACGCTACCTCGGACCACCAGCGGTGGGACTATATATATATATATATATAAGTATATTATGATGGAAGCTTCTTGTAGGAACGCCAGAGGGGAAACGCCCAGTTGGTAGACATGATATCAAGTTAATGAGGTGGGAGAATAACAAATTATGATTTGATGGAAGTAGATTATACAGGGAATGATTGGAAAGCATTAGCTCAGGATAGGGATGTATGGATAGCTTATATCCGCGCGGCCATGAACCTCGGGTTCGATAGTGCCAGTGAGTAAGTAAGTTATATATATTATATATATATAACGTCCACCGCTGTGGTCTCGAGGTAGCGTGTTGCCTTGTCACGCCCGGGTTCGATCCCGGTCGAGGCAGTTTTTTCTGGGTGAGGTTTTATCAGGATTTTTCCTCACTTGTAAGACAAATGTCAGGAAAACTTGAAGGCCCAAACGGTCCCCGAAATCATACGGCCATCATCATCATCGTCATCATCCTTCACCGATGTGGAAAGCAACGGGAAGCTACCACACCTACAGTTCCCTAGTAAAGCTGCAAGCATAGCATGAAAATATTTATTGTTGAGTAAAGGACCTATCTTCGGGCAGAATACTATGGATGGATATATATAATATGTTCACATATTGTATATATATCCATCCGCATTAATCAGCAATTGTCTGTAATAGCTAGTCATCATTAATTAATAACCACAATCAAATTCGGTAGATAACTAACTAGCTAACTTCACTGGCACTATCGAACCCGTAGGTTCATGGCCACGCGGACATAAGCTCTACACACATCCCTATCCCGCGCTAATGTTTTCCGATCATCCCCTGTATAATCTACTTCCCTCAAATCATGGTTAATGTTATTCTCCTACCTCATTCTTCGTCTACCTCTAGTTTTCTAGAAACACGTCTCTGTGTTTGAGCCTTTGGCATGGATTCCCTGAAGTAATTTCCACCCGGAGAACTGAGTGGGGGACAATTTTAACTGCAGAAAAGTTTTCCCCAGTGGAACCCATGTCTGCACTTCTTGACGGTAGTAATTTTTACGATTAAAGATCGTCACTCTTTCGACCAAGGTACTTCTTTCGTATGGTTTATCACCTTCGACCTAACCGGCATGGTTAACTCTTTCGGCAGCAATGCTACCGCCGGCATACCTCTCGGGGTCCTTAAACACTCAAGCCACTCTACCAAAACAAGGTAAAGATACCATTGAGTATCAAATTTGGTAAATATTATACATAATAGATAAATGCGCATATTATCCATAATGCCTAGATTAAATAATCTAGCTATAACACATGAGCGGTTCAGAGCAAAAATGGATTAAGTTCATATTTTTTTAGGAAAATTGTTATAAAGTTAAAGTAATAGGCCTACATTTAATTGTGTATTATGAAACATTAAACATTATATTTTTAGAGTGAAAAAAGAACAAATACAATACTTGTTTCATTATTGCTCTCAAGAATTACTGATACTTTAAAATCAAATTCACATAGGCCTAAAACTAGGATTTTCAATTTTTGGATTTGGTGTACTTTTGCTCTCAGCCCCTCTTATAAATGTATCTGACATTAATATTACAAACAGGCTAGAGTTTTCAAGATGCCCAAAATTCCAAATTAGCGTTGAATTCCTGTTTGTACTTTGCCTGTTTCAGCTTCAGTAATAAAACAAATAAACCTGATGACTGGTGGTTAACACTTTTATTAATATCCTTCATTAAATAAAAAGAAAACTAGTAGAAATTACATACAAATTTGTGCCTAATTACATAATATATCTAACTAGCGGACCCAGCAGACGTTGTCTTGCCTGAACGTTCAATTCTCCTGTCATGGCCGGACGATAAAAATATGTTACTTTTTTACCATAAAGTTACTTAATTAATAACTTCGCAAGAAAACTCCTCATTGCCATCTGTTGTGACTCAAGAAGCGTTCTTTATGACATCACATTGTTGTCGCGCGGAATATGTCGGTAATGTAGATGACTACATATCTGACATAAAAAAATCATATTATTCGATTCCATCGCCACCTACCGGGTCCAAATGTGAATATAAACCATCCAGGAACCCACTCAAATACACACACACACACAAAATTTCATCAAAATCGGCCCAGTCGTTTAGACAGTTTTAGATTTTGGATTTCAAGTAAACTTCCACTTCTAATTGCCTGACTCACTCATTTTTTTGATAATATCTACCTCAGTTTATTTTAATAGGATATACTGAGTTTCGTTGTGATACATCGAAAATTGTGACCGCTAGAGCCATTTTCTCTTCATGTGTTTAACGGTTTAGAAGTCTATAAAGGGCAGATAGACTCATACATTCATTTATATAGGCCTATAGATAATAACAGTTATGCGTGATTTCGTTTCAACGGCGGTCCTCTACACTTAAATAACTGACTCGAGAAAATTAGTGTTAGCCAATTGAAGGGTTAAGAATCTCGGCTCTTTTTCCTGCCGTTGGTTTAAGCCCGTCCGAGCTCGTTGCATTTTTAAGACAAAAATACGAGTGTAGTATCCTCAGGAAAAGAAATAAAGCAGGGGTCCAGTGTCGTGAGAATATGGAACATATAAGAAACCCAAATTTAAAATATAAAATTATGAAATACTTACCTAAAAGGTCCGTCTCCTCAACTTAACCCTTAAGTTGTCAATATTTTCTCTTGACAGTTATTTAAATGTTCCGGAACGCATGGAAAATAAATTAATGTAAAACTCTAAGTTATTATTATACATTATTGCGTAATTTGACATACATTTAAGTAATTTTTATTCGCTTGTTCTTTTTTTTTATCTAAAAATAATATTAAATAAATTATATCAATGTATCCAATAGGATAAATCTTTAATTTAAGGGTTAATTAGTTATTTATCTGTAGCGCTTTCGGGACTAGTCCCATCATCAGCAGGATTCAAAACTGGTGTTTCACTGAAGATCTGGTAGAGGGGGTTACACATACTGGGTGCGTTTTCATTTATCAGGTAGTCGTTGTTGTTAACTGCCTTCAAAATTTCCATCTCCTCGGCACGTTTAGGTAAATATTTCATAATTTTATACTTTAAATTTGAATAATACCTGAACGGAACATTATGAATTTTATTAATAAGAAACCCAAACTTGAAATAAGAGGTCTCTGGCAAAATCTATCACCTCTTTCACGCCCAAATTTAATTATGATGCCAATGACCTGATACGTTAAAAAGAGATGTCGTTAAATAAAAATAAGGCTAAACTTTACAACCTGTGACACGACTTTTTTAATTATTTCATAAACTCTTGTCAAATTTTATTCTTAGGGTTTCATTTTTCAAAGTATATCCCACCATTTACAATGATTTTTACACTTTTTTTTTCTAGCGATCATTTAAATATATTTTTCTATGATATTTAACTACATACGTAGCATGAAGACGCGGTAGCCATACTGATTTTAACAAATAGTCTGTGCAATAACAAATACATTCTCCAGTGCAGCCAACATAGAGTATGTAGGCTACTAATTAACTGGAGGCTGTAGAAATAAATAAATTGAAAAATAGTAATAAACTGTTAAATTCTCAACCTCATTTGAATGAATAGACTTTGTTAAATTAAAACATTTAAATAAATTATTGTTGTATTGTTGCTTAGATCAGTTGATATGTACTATAATAACAATTCATAATTTGTTAACATGTCTGAAGAAGGTACAGTGTACCGAAACAGCTGTCACTGAATTATATCTTAATAAATATTAAAATCAAATAAAACGAAGTTTTATTTTTATTTAATTAATAATATACACATATAATTTAGAATTTCAGAACTTACTATTTATTTTTTGGGCGTTGCATTCTTTCACAGGTTACAGTGTTTAAATCGCATTAGGTTAGCTTTTAGGATGGTCTTTCACAGGTTAGAGTACTTAAATTGCGTTAGGTTAGCTTTTAGATTAGTTAAATATGTGTATATGTATCGGCGGGTATTCTTTTACGGATAACTCACAATAACGAATTTTGTCTTTCAGCTCATTTATGCCAAGAAGATCGGGATAAGTACATTTTCGAGCAACGCCGGATAATCAGCCCTGGGTATCTAAAAATAATTGCGATATAAATGTTTCCTTTTACTTGTTCAACCAAACATAAAAACACATTAATTTCCGTTTTTTCAGCTCATTTATGCCAAGAAAATCGGGATAATCAGATTCTCTGGCAACGCCGGGTAATCAGCTCATGATATCTAAAAATAATTACGAAATAATTTTGTCCTTCCATTTATTCAACTAAACATAAAAACACAATTTCCGTCTTTCAGTTCATTTATGCCAGGAAGATCGGGATTAGCAGATTCCCGAGCAACGCCGGGTAATCAGCGCAGAGTATCTAAAAATAATTATGATAAAAATTTATAATTATTTTTCCTTTTACTTATTCAACTAAACATAAAAACGCGTTAATTTTCATGTTATTAGACGTAGCATTGCATGCCGGGTATTAGCTAATGTTTAATAAAAATTAGACAATTCTTACATGAGTATTATTAGTTGCAGCAGTAGTAGAAAACTAACTCACTGGCACTACCGAACCTGTAGTTCATGGTCACGTAGACTTAAGCTCTCCACACATCCCTATTCTTAGCTACGAAATCGTAGATACTATTCTCCCATATCATTCTTGGTCTATCTATTGGACTATTTCCTCTAATTTTTCTACAAGACATTTTCATGCCCTACTTCCTTCCCCATTCATGCCACATTCCCTTCCCATCGCAATTTACTAGAATTAACTGTTCTTATTAAAGCTAGTCCCCATAAATATCAAGTAGCCCACTGTTACGTAGTCCTCGGCTTTCACCTGTTGTTCATCTTCACGTCCAATAATTGTCCTTAGAAATTTTATTCTCAAATATTTTTAATATTTCTCCTCCCTTAAAGTAAGAGACCATGTTTCGCACCCATATAACTGGAGAATAACCTTATTATATATTTTTGGTTTAACTTTTTTGAGAGAAGTTGGGACGGCAAGAGTCCTTGTAATGCATAAGACCATGCGTTTCCAGAATTAGGCCTATATTTTCTCTCTGGGCCTCATTTCTGTCTGTAATTATTGTTCCTAGGATTTTTAATTCAGGAATTTCTTCAAAATCCCCCTCGTCTGTTATTAACTGTTCACTCTCTTTATAATGCAATTCTAAATATTATTATAATGTATTATATTATTAATTTATTATTAAATTATTATTAATAATCTATTAATGTATTATATTATCATTATACTTACTTACTCATTGGCACTATCGAACCCGTAGGTTCATGGCCGCGCGGACATAAGCTCTCCATACATCCCTATCCTGAGCTAATGCTTTCCAATCATTCCCTGTATAATCTAGTTCCCTCAAATCATAGCTAATGTTATTCTCCCACCTCATTCTTGGTCTACCAACTGGGCGTTTTCCCTCTGGCTTTCCTACAAGAAGCTTCCATGCAAGTTACCCCAGTTGAACCCATGTCCGCATTTCTTGACGGTTGTATTTTTACGGTGAAAGATCGTCACTCTTTCGACCAAGGTACTTTTTTCGTCTGGCTTATCACCTTCGACCAGTCTGGCATGGGTAACCCTATCGGCAGCAATGCTACCACCGGCATAGCTCTCAGAATCATTTAAGCACGCAAGCCACTCCACCACGACAAGGTAAAGATACCATGGAGGGATTATTATTATTAATTATTATTATTATTATTATTATTATTATTATTATTATTATTATTATTATTATTATTATTATTATTAAATAGGCGTAAAGTGGGAACCAGGAAAACAGACTAACATTTTACTTGAATCCGAGAAAAAAATTAATTGAATAAAATACATTAATAACAACGGGTTGGTAGTGAAATATGAATCGATAAAAGCGATCTATTAATTTGTAGGAAATAAATTTAATTTACATGTTTCAGTTCTACGTGCCAGTAAAAGCTAGTTTGGTATCAATTAAAACGTTAATTAAATTCATAACTCCATTTGAAACATCATGTAATGTAATAACTAACACTGAAAGTAAGATTGAAGTTTGTCTGAGTTGATAATAGGTCACGTAGCAATATGAGAAAATTAGTAAACTCGTCAAATTGTAGTCAGGAAGTTTGATATTCATTTTAAAAGCTGCAGCTTGTCACGGTTCCTGCGACAGTCAGTTGTTCAGTCTCGAAAGTGAACACAATACGTGTGTATCTCTGGTATGTATTATCTTTATGTATATAAATGAGTATGCGTCAGTTTGTCTGTCCTTTATAGACTCATAAACCATTTGACCGATTTGAATGGGGGTTTTAACTATCATTTAGAGAATTTTCTGTACAATTAACGTATATAACATATTACCGTATGTACTATAGGGCCGGAGCTAAAAGAAAAAAGTACATCGATGCGCTAGAAAAGTATTGTTGGACACTTAAATGCCTTACGGTGCCTAACCCATAATAATTACACAAAATTAATGTACACAGAATTGAATATCTCAAAAAATTCTACAAAAAAGTCCGCGACAGCATATGTCTATCTTTTACGGATAACTCACAATAACAATTTTTGTCTTTCAGCTCATGTATACCAAAAAGATCGGGATAAGTTGATTCCCGGGCAAGACCAGGCAATCAGCACGGGGTATCTGAAAATAATTACGATATTAATTTATAATTATGTTTCCTTTTACTTATTCAACAAAATATAAAAAACACGTTTTATTTATTTAGCCGTAGCAACGCACGCCGGGTATTAGTGTAGAGATTTGATCCTATTGCCAACATTCAACTTAGATACCTCAAACCCAATTCAACCTCCAATAATACTAACAAAAATTACTAATAGCTTTAAATAGAAAGATATATATATATATAAAAATTTGTACATTCAAATTTTCAGATACGCCGAGTGTTTAACCACTATCTATTATTCTCTAAAACCATTAAGTGTAGGAGTTCACCTGAAACCAACATTTAAAAATCGCTCTAGCGATCGCAATTTCTGATGTTTCATAATAAAACTCAGTATATAGTATAAAAAATAAACTTAGGTGTGTATTATCAAAAAATCAGCGAAATACGACCATTGGAAGTGGAGATTTACCTGAAATCCAAAATTAAAAATTGATTCTAGCAACCGCTATGTTTTGTCCATTTCATTTCAGACCTGAAAATAATTACGATATACATGTTTTGATTTCTTTTTACTTATTCAACTAAAGATAAAACACACGTTTAATTTATTTAGGCGTAGCTGCGCATGCCGGGTATTGCTTAATTAGCCTATAGAATACAACTTCTGGTAAAAAAATAATGTCTCTTTCATTTTTTTTTTTTTTGTTTCAACCATTTTGAAAATTCATAATATAGAATATAACGCATTAATTGTTTACTTTATTTTTAACATGTGTTTCAATTAGCCCTGCATGCTACAAAGAATTATTATTAACTTTTTCTTCGGTTTCGAATTGTGTATATGAAAATACTCTTTAACACATTATTTTGGTAAAGTATTTTTATAGAACGAAAACCAGTGTACAAAATAATATATATATATATATATATATATATACATAGGGCCTACACTAACTAATACTCGGTGTGCGTTGCTACACCTAATTAAATGAAATATTAAAGGTTATTTAAATTTAACGGTGTGCTAATGGAAGAAGTGGAAGAGGCAGACCTAGAGAACGTTGGATGGATGGATGGATGGATGATGGATGGATGGATGGATGGATGGATGGATGGATGGATGGATGGATGGATGGAGTGAGAAGTATTGAAGCTAGAGATTTGAGGAAAAAGATGCTCTAGACAGGAACCTCTGGCGACAAATCACTTTGGGTTGAAGGAGAAACACTGTATTGTGGAATATTCCTAATAAAAAAAAATAATGGTGTATGCTGAGACGAACCAAACATAGCGGTTGCTAGTCAGTTTTTAATTTCGGATTTCAAGTAAACCTCCAATTGTAATTGTCGGATTTCGATCATTTTTTGATAATACCTACCTCGGTTTATTTTAATAGATTATACTGAGTTTCGTTGTGAAACGTCCAAAAATGTGACCGCTAGTGCGATTTTTAAATTTTCACTTCAGGTGAACTCCTACACCTAATGGTTTTAGAGGGTCCAATTGTGAATATAAACCATCAAGGAACCCAATCAGACACACAAAAAATAATCAAAATCGGTCCAGTCGTTAGGACAAACACACGTACAGAAGAATTATATTATATATATATATATATATATATATATATATATACACACCACACACACTAGCTAATACCCGGCGTGCGCTGCTACTCCTAAATAAATGTTAATGTGTTTTTACTACCAGCCGTGCCGAATCTGCTTATCCCGATATTCTTGGCATCAATGAAAGACAAAAATGGTTATTATGAGATATCTGTAAAAGATAAACATATGCTGTCGCGGATTTTTTGTAGTTTTTTTAGATATTCAATTCTGTGTATGACTACATTAATTTGGTGTATTTGTTATGGTTTAGGCAGCGTAAGCCATTTAAGCATCAAAATAGTGACTTTATTTCACGTTTTTCACTACAGAGGCTGATTTTTAGGGGTGAATGGGTTGAATATCACAACTCTCTTATAGCCTATGTTCATCCCGGGAATCTTTTGAACATTTTGCAAAAAACCCCATCAAAATCGGATAAACGGTATGGCCGCGCATAGAATACGAACAAACAAACAAACATTGATTTTTATATATAAGATAATATTAATTTATATAGCACTAGCTAATACCCGGCGTGTGCTGCTACGCCTAAATAAATTAAAATTAATGTGTTTTTATGTTTAAATAAAATGAAAAATTTGTCTTGTAATTATTTTAAGATACCCTGTGCTGATTACCCGGTGTTGCCACGAAATCTACTTATCCCGATCTTTTTGGCATAAAATAGCTGAAAGACGAAAATAAATGTGTTTTTATGCTTAGTTTAATAAGTACATGGATAAATTTATATCGTAATTATTTTAAGATACCTCGTGCTGATTACCCGGTGTTGCCCGGGAATCTACTTATCCCGATCTTCTTGGCATAAATGAGCTGAAAGACAAAATTCGTTATTGTGAGTTATCCGTAAATAATACCCGTCGTGCACTGCTACGCTTACCCGGGAATCTACTTATCCCGATCTTCTTGGCATCAATGAAAGACAAAAATGGTTATTGTGAGTTATCCGTAAAAGATAAACAATTGCTGTCGCGCACTTTTTTGTAGATTTTTTTAGATATGCAATTCTGTGTACATTAATGTGGTGTATTTGTATTGGTTTAGGCAGCGTAAGCCATTTAAGCGTCCAAAAAGCTATTTTTTCACGTTTTTCGCTACAAAGGGTGATTTTAAGAGTGAAAGGATTGAGTATTAGACTATAACTCTCTTATAACCTATAACCTTCCCGGGAAACTCCTGAACATTTTGCAAAAAGCCCCATCACAATCGGATGAACGGTATGGCAACGCTTAAAATACGAACAAACAAACATTAATTTAATATATTCTTCTTCTTCTTTACGGTTTAGGCTTATTTACTAGCCTGTCCCGGCTCCAAATTGCTGCTCTTTCCATCTTTTCCTTGGTCTTCCCAAGCTTCTTCTTCCTCGTGGTGAATAGTTGTATGCTGCTTTTGGTATTCTATTCTCAGTCATCCTTGTCAAGTGTTTTTTCCAGTTTGTTCTGTATTTCTCTATTGTTGAGTTTAATTCTTCTATTTTTAGTTGTTGTCTTATTTCTGTGTTATGTTTTTTATCTGTTCTTTGATATTCTGCTATTGGTCTGAGGAATCTAATTTCAGCAGCTTGTATCCTGGCAGATTGTTGTGTTGTCACTGTCCATGTTTCGGATCCATAAGTAATAATAGGCACTGCCATTGTCTTGTATAGTTTTATTATAGAGTCTTTCCTGACTTTATTTTTCAAAGTTCTTTTTTAGTGTACCTGTTATATAATTAATAAACTTATTTATTTTGTTATTTATATCTGTTTCAGCTGTGTATATATTTCGCAACCTAGGAAGTTATGTGTTACTACTTGTTCTATTGGTTTATTTTCTAATATTATCTTTTTATATATTAGATTGTTAATTAAAGCGTTAACAAGGTTTTTTCTGCATCTATATCCCCTCTTTCAACACTATGCAGTGCTGCCACAGTAGGTAACAACTCGCCCATTTTCTCATCCAAACTTGTCCATCTAATCCTAACTTGCCCACTATTGCAGGTGGACTCTTGCGATAGAATCCCCATTTATATGACCACACGTGTTGGCAATTGACTCTAGCGGGAATATGTTTTATCACATTGACCAACATGACGCTAAAAGCACTTGATTTCCTATCGAATATTCACTGGTGGCATGATGACATCAATAGCCACTGGCTGTAAAGAATAACGGGAAGTGTCGATGTGACAGGGTAACTTTCTGAAATAACTATTTATAAATATCTCTGGTTATTTTTAAATCACATAACTAGCAGCTATAGTCCTGAAAACTAATTCCATATTTAAACCCCTCCTTCCTTTTCAGAGTACAAGTTTAACTAACTAACTCACTGGCACTATCGAACCCGTAGGTTCATGGCCGCGCGGGACATAAGCTCTCCATATATCCCTATCCTGAGCTAATGTTTTCCAATCATCCCCTGTATAATAGACTTCCATCATAGTTAATGTTATTCTCCCACCTCATTCTTGATCTACCAACTGGGCGTTTTCTCTCTGGTTTTCCTACAAGAAGCTTCCATGCACGTCTTTCATTCCCCATTCGTGCCACATATCCTGCCCATCGCAGTCTACGAGACTTAAACTGTTCTCATTATATCTGGCTTCCTATAAAGACCCACGTAATTCACTGTTATGCAGTCTTCTCCATTCACCTGTCTGTTCATCTCTCTTTGGTCCAAAAATTTTCCCAAGAACTTTATTCTCAAATACTCGTAATCTCCTTTCCTCCCTTAAAGTAAGAGTCTATGTTTCGCATCCATATAATATAACTGGTAGAATAGTTTTCTATATATTTTCAGTTTAACGTTTTTTTTGAAAGAAGTTGGGAAGTCAAGAGTCTCTGTAATGCATAATAACATGCATTTCCAGAATTGAGCCTATGTTTAATTTCCTTGTGCATCTCATTCCTGTTTGTGATTATTGTTCCTAGGTATTTGAATTCAGCCACTTCCTCAAAAGCACAAGTTTACGATCTCAAAATAGAGCGTAGCCTATTCTACTTGCTGTTTAATGTTTTTGTACTTTTACTGAATTATTCTGTTGGATAGTACGTCATAAAATAGCAAATCAATTTAACAGTAATACGAACGAACCTGAATTATGTAAAATGACAAAACATAATGTGGGAAGAACAAAAAGCAAAATGAATTACTTCCTGCGCAGGCCGTTGTAACTATATTTTTCCGCAACAAATTGAGATGTTAAAATGTGTCTACAATGATTGCAAATAAATCGCTACGTAACATTTTGCATTTTTTTAAATAATCAATTTTAATATCAACATAGTATTTAGGTCTAATTGAAATATTCTCTAAGGTACAATTTTACAGGTGTGACTTTTCACATACTGTCTTTCTCAATCACTCACTCTCCACTCTTCTATTCTCTCATTCCTCCACTCCTCTCACTCCTTTATTACCTCGCTTCCTTCACTCTCTCACCCCATCACTTTCTTACTCATAAACTATCTCTAACTTATCCACTTTTTCACTCCTCTCCTTATCTCTCAACCCTTCACTCTCTGACTCAACCACTCTCTTACCCCCACTCTCTCATTCCTTCACTCTCACTCCTTCAATATCTCCACACATTCACTACTCTATCATTCCCTGACTATCTCACTCATCACTCTCTCACTCATTGACTATCTCACTCATCCACTCTCTCACTCATTCACTCTCTCCCTCATTCACTCTTTCTAACTCCTTCAAGTCTCACTCTTCTCTTTAATTCTCTCAACCTTTTCACTCTCTCACTCATCCACTCCTCTTACTATATATATATATGGATATATATGTATCCATCCATAGTAATTCTGCCCGAAGGCAGGTCCTTCACTACAATCATAGCATTTTCATGCTATGCTTGCAGCTTTACTAGGGAATTGTAGGTGTGGTAGCTTCCCGTTGCTTTCCACACCGGTGAAGGATGATAAGATGATGATGATAATGATAAGGATGATGATGGCCATATGATTTCGGGGACCGTTTGGGCCTTTAAGTTTTCCTGACATTTATCTTACAGGCGAGGAAAATCCCCGATAAATACCTCACCCAGAAAAACTTCCCCGACCGGGGATCGAACCCAGGCCCGCTGCGTGACAAGGCAGCTCGCTACCTCGAGACCACAGCGGTGGACCATATATATATATATATATATATATATATAATTTATTTAATTTATATACAGATTTTCAACTGTTTACACATCTTTCTGTGCCTAAAGGTTTATTTTCCTTCTCCACTCGTCTCTATCCATCCCCTCCATTTCCTTCAGCCCTCTTGTTATGATTCCAGTTCTTATTTCTTGCAACCGCGTGTGTGTGTGTGTGTGTGTGTGTGTGTGTGTGTGTGTGTGTGTGTGTGTGTGCGTGTGTGGCCATTTGCTATGGCGTAAGTTAAATTATTCCATTTTAATCATACTATTAAATGGCGATTATGACGAAATGAACCATGATAATAAAATTACAACACAGTATTTGCCTTGAAGACTGGGATAAACCAAAAATTTCAGAGTGGTGAACACCAGGAATTGAATGTACAACTTCTTTATAGGAGTTTAAAACGCTATTAACTGAACCAACTCTCTCGGTAACGGACTTATAGGAAGGACTCTTTTAGTAATTTACGTGCACAGATATTGTACTATAGGAAGAAGAGAGAAAAGAACGCAGAGGATACTCACCAGACTGTTTGATATACTGCATTTGATGATCCAGTCATTATAAATACTATGCTTCACTTCAGGTAGATAAAGTAACTCTGAAGTCTGTTCATAAAACAAAATACCTGAATAGTCAAATGTCGCAATATCTTCCAAATCCTTCATAAAAATAACCTTGAACATGGATCGCAACTTCATTAGCTTTTATATTCATACATGCCCCAGCCCTAGTTAAGGCTAAACTTGGTGGTTTGTAAATCAAAGAGCTTCACGTTAAATAAATAATAGTTTTAAAAAACTAAAACAACACGCTTTATTAGAAAACCGAACTAACAAATGAAAAATAATATTAATTTCCAACACACTTGGGATAAAATTAAAGTGGTCAACAAAAAAATCATCTCCAACACATCTAGAATAAAACTAGAGTTATCTACAAAAAAATAATTTTACCATCAAAATCGGGGGGTGCTTTTTATAGTTTTTACGTTTTCTTCTTAGAGACTTTACTTTTACCAATATCTGTTTATTATCAAATATATTAATTAATATAGAGCACCCCACGCTTTTGATGGTAAAATTATGTTTTTGTAGATAACTGTAGTTTTATTCTAGATATGTTGGAGATGATTTTTTTGTTGACCCCTTTAATTTTATCCCAAGCATGTTGGAAATTAAAATTTTTTTTCATTTTTTTAGTTCGGTTTTCTAATAAAAGCGTGTTGTTATAGTTTTTTAAACTATTATTTATCTTTTATTTTTTTAGTTTTAATATTTGACAGAATAAAATAAAAATGTAAATATATGTTAAATTGTCGCACCGCGTGTGGTCTCGAGGTCGCGGTGCTGCCGTTGTCACGCAGCGGGCCCGGGTTCGATCCCCGTTCGGGGCAGTTTTTCTTGGGTGAGGTTTTAATCGGGGTTTTTCCCTCACCTGTAAGACAAATCTCAGGAAAACTTTAAGGCTCCAAACGGTATCCTTAATCATATGGGCCATCATCTTCCATCATCATCCTTATCATATATCATCAATCATCATCGTCATCCTCACCGGTGTGGAAATCAAACGGGAAGATACCACACCTACCAATTCCCTAGTAAAGCTGCAAGCATAGCATGAAAATGCCTATGATTTGTGCAGTGAAGGACCTGCCCTCGGGCAGAATTTCAGAAATTATTAGGATGTATATTTTAAATTCGATATCTTGTAGTATGAGATAAAAGTAATACTCTTCTAAAAATAATCCTCCCCGCTCCGATTCCAGAACCAGCGACCTATGGATTATTGAAATTATATACCACTAACAGTCCTACCAACTACTTACAACGATTGAGTAAGAAGTTGATAAGTCCGTAACCTATTATACCGGTTTTTAATATTTTGATATTTCTGCTGATTCTGGCCGTGGTTTTTAGAAAACAACTATGAAATTATTGTATTGCCATTGGTCCTTTACAAGTATACAAAGTTTCAAGTCGATCCAATGATTTTAAGTGGGTGAAAATCGTGTTGAAAGATCCGTTACATAGATAGATACAGGTCAAGCTAATATAAAAGCGTGTAAAATAGCCTGCACTGGTTAAAAGACTGTAGTATGATTTAAGTGAATGATGCACGTCGTGTTCCAATTAAATACTTACAAATAAATGGGAAGAAGTATTTTAATTTCATAATTTCGAAGCTAGAAGCGAAGAGATACCAAGGCCAACACTAACACACTATTGAGTAACACTTAGAACTTGGGACTGGAAGGAAATATCAATAAAACTAATTATATGGTCACACATAGAAATACATTATAGCCTATAATGGAAATAGACAGCTAATGACAATGAGGGAAATTTTGAGTATTTGAATTCAAATACCTAGGAACAATAATCACAAATATGAATGAGATGCACAAAGAAATTAAACATAAGGCGCAATTCCTGAAATGCGTGCTATTGTGCATTACAGAGACTCCCTGACGGTCCATACTCCTTAAAAAAACCGTTAAACTGAAAAAATATACAAACTATTATCTACCATTATACTTACTTTAAGGGAGGAAAGGAGATTAACGAGTATTTGAGAATCCAGTTCTTCGGAAAATGTTTGGACGCAAGAGAGATGATACAGACAGATGAATGGAGAAGACTACATAACAGTGAACTACATAGTCTTGATAGGAAGCCAGACATAATAAGAACAGTTAAGTCTTGTAGACTGCGATGGGCAGGACATGTGGCACGAATGGGGAATGAAAGACGTGCGTTGAAGGTTGTTCTAAGAAAAACCAGAGGGAAACGCCCAGTTGGTAAACCGAGAATGAGGTGGGAGAATAACATTAACTATGATTTGAGGGAAATAGATTATACAGGAATGATTGGAAAACATTAACTCAAGATACGGATGTATAGAGAGCTTATGTCCGCACGGCCATGAACCTGCGGGTCCGATAGTGCCAGTGAGTTGGTTAATTAGTTAGTTAATTCCGAAGCAATGTGCTATAGGTCTATAAGCTAAATATTGAGATTATTTTCATGAAAATATTTTTTGTGACTTTTTATTTATAAATTTCAATCGATCTACTTTGTAGAAACACCGAAAATGACCATAATAAAAATGTACAGGCTATATATATATAATATATATATATATATATATACATACATACAGGTTGAAATGAGATACTTTCGGAGGACTGCAGGTATGCACACTACTAGATCATAAAAATAATGAAGACATCCTAAAAGAATTAACACATGAAACTTTTAAAAAAGAAAATTTATGATTATAAGTCAAGATGGATGCAACATGTTGGTCGAATGGAAGATCACAGGATACCCGAACAAATGTTAAGCTATCAATTTGCAGGAAGAAGAAGGCCAGGACGTCCACTCAAAATAATTTTGGTTGGTATTTCTATTGAGGCCGAACGCAAAGGTCAACACATTAACTAGAGGCGTGAATGAACTATGATGATGATATATATCAGAAACGCCCAAACTTATTGGTATCGCGGGTAAAATGGGAGAAACACTCAAGGTGGCGCGTGTCATAGACCCTATTTTATAGCTGTTGTGGATTATTATTATTATTATTATTATTATTATTATTATTATTATTATTATTATTATTATTATTATTATTATTTTAATGGAATAGGCTTAAAATAAAACTTTCAAAGTTTTTATATGATTTTCAATATTATTTAAAATACAAATTCGTTATAGCTGTTTCACTACTTTGTACCTCTTCAGACGAATACCATGAATTAGAAATTAATTTTGTTATTATTAATATATATATATATATATATATATATATATAAACTCCAGTACATAACAACTGTAACTATGCAACTGAATGTTTTAACTTTATCTAACTAACATAGAAATGGATTTTCTTTCAAGTAAACGCCAAATCCATTGATTACTTATTATTATTATTATTATTATTATTATTATTATTATTATTATTATTATATTATTATTATTATTATTATTATTACTATATTGTGTGTATTGTTTTGGCTACTTTTCGTGTTATGTCGTTATAACATATTCTCACAAGTTCTTGTTCCATTACTGATAGACTAATATTATAGGCTTACCCATAGAATATTTAATTTACTAGAATGCCAACAGGCCAACCGGGTCGGATAGAAAATTATGGAAGGTCGTTGCCGCCCACGGGCTGTAGTTTGGGGCGTCCCTGATTAAATCAAATAATGCGTAGTTTCTGACGATATAAAACTAAAGTTTGGGCCAGATAGTTATTTCTGACTCGACCCCCGAAAGGGAACACTAGGAAAAATGAAGATGGAGAATAAACTTATTTCTAGGATTGCGCTTTTTAAATGTTTAGAACTGGTACATAGAGTGAATAAATATTTAAGAAAGATGAAGCATGCAAAGTCAAGACTAATGTTTGCTTGCATAAAAGCCACAACCTTGTCAGCTTTAGAGAGAACAAGAGCTCATACAAAAATAATATAAACTTCAAGAATTCCACGAAATTACATTTTTATCGTAACCACTTCCGTTCCAACATTCTACGCTTTCATTTTCACTTCAACAGACAAATTGCATTATTATTTTATCATTAAGTGGCAGTGCAGATAGAGAAGTAAGGCTATTTATGTTCTATAATTATAGCTATCTCTATTTATATTATCTAAATTATAATAAATTGCAATAACTTTCACATAAAGGTAAGTAGTTAATATGTAGTTTAAATATGATTTATTTAACATCTCAAGCTAAGATATGAAGATGTGCATGAAATGGCTAACATATTTTGTTCACTCCTATACTAATCCTTCCATCCATAGTTATTCTGCCCGAGGGCAGGTCTTTCACTGCAATCATAGCATTTTCATACTATGCTTTGCAGCTTTACTAGGAAATTATTTAGCTTCCCGTTGCTTTCCACACCGGTGAAGTATGGTAATAATATGATATGGATGACGATGATGATGGCCGGATGATTTTCGGGGACCGTTGGGCCCTACGCTTCCTGACATTTGTCTTACAGGTGAGGAAAAACCCCGAAAAAACCTCACCCAGGAACCTGTCCCGACCGAGAATCAAACCCGGGCCCGCTGCATGAAAAGCACTATCTCGAGACCACAGCGGTGGATCCTATACTAATAATGATATAATTATCATTCTGTTTTCTGGAAGTAGGTTGAATTTACCGGAGAGGCCTCGGTATCCATTGACAACAGCATGTAATTGCTCAACTTACTCCCTAGGGAAGAAAAAATATACTTAATTAATAATGTAAAAATGTTATCTACTTAAAATTGTATTGATTAATACAATACAATTTTATATTCGCTTTTTTTTTCTCCAAATGCTCCAGGTTGTCTTTCGACATTCCTGGTTTCTCTCCTGGCATAGCGTACTTTTAACCCACTTCTGAGGTTGGGGCGCCTAGATGGCGGGGTTACGTTGCCCCGATGATATGAGGGATGAGGATAGTGGTGCGCCAGGAGAGTCCCTAATCCTAAGCTTAACCCAAGATGAATATGAATGATGATGATTGCGATGGCCATATGATTTCGGGGACCGTTTGGGCCTTAAAGTTTTCCTGACATTTGTCTTACAGGTGAGGGAAAACCCCCGATAAAAACCTTACCCAGAAAACTGTCCCGACCGGGGATCGAACCCGGGCCCGCTGCGTGACAAGGCAGCATGCTACCTACCCGAGACTACAAGCGTGGACTATTCTCTTATTTCTGACTTCTATCATTTAAATGTATAGTGATTGAACAGTTTTTATAATTATTAACATTAGCCAACAACATTTGGTTTGATTTTCATTAGTATATTTCTTATTTATTTCCAATATGTTTCTCTACTTTATGTAAATTCAATTTTAAGAATCTTGATATATCAATATTCTCCTCAACCGAAATAGTTGTCTTGAGAATTGAATAGACCCTACTCACACCACAAACTCACAGCTGATTTCAATATTGCAGATCTTCCCGTGAAATAAGCCAATAAAGTTTTTAATATACACCAGTCCTTAAATATTTTGTATAATTTTCATATCTATTTTTCGTCAGTCTGGAACTGTTATTTAAAATGTCTGCCAACAATTCAGACAACAAAAAACAATTGGCAGTTGTTTTATCAGAATTCCCTTCCTATGAAACAATTGAACTCTTAAAACCAAGATATAAATTCGCACGAATATAAAAAATTAAACATAATTATTAGTATATGAGTGAACAATAGTATAATACGATGCGAGGTTGGAAAAGTGTTTTTTTTACAGAACTGAAGAAAATGTTTTAAAATCGAGCGATAGCGAGGTTTTTAATTTCCGAGATTCTGTAAAACACTTCACAAACGTGCGTTGTTACATTATTTTTGCGCGATGGTGCTTTCAAAATAATATATAATAGTAAAAATAATATATTTGATGGAAATATTTGCATTCATTATAAACAATTGACTAACGTTAAACAGTGTGGTCAATGTTTTATTAGTTAAAACAACAGGAGGTCGTGAGACCAATTAATTATAAAATAATAGGAGGCCGTGAGACCAATTAGTGATAAAATGGCGGCAAGTACGTATTTATTGGTTTATATTGTTTCAAATAATGTTCAGTTAATTTAAAATTCAGTGATTTGTTTCGTATAATGTATATTAACACTACCTTTTGGATAATTTTTATATATACATTGTATGTAGTATACATAGAGGGCAGTGGTTTTACTTCCCACACACGTGTTTGTAATATGTAATATTACAGTATAGTTATTTTATTACAGTACAGTTATTTTACGTAGGTAACTTCGAAATGTAGGAAGTTGAACTTTCAATCATGGTCGCCATTGCTGTAAGTACGACAAAACGCATTATCGCGCAAAAAATTATATAAGCAAATCGGGAAGTAAGTACATTGCTAGTCTCGAACTTATTTGCTAGTCCTCGTTAAAGCTCGGGCTCAAACACGTCCTCGACTAACAATGTACTACTTACTTCCCTTGTTGCGTACATAACATTGTGCAGAGGTCTCTCATTTCAAGTTTAAGGCTATATTACCATCCGTACATTTACATCAGTCATGGCTTCACTTACAATATTTTCCAAAGGAAACCTCACTTATTTTTACGTACGGGAAAAATGCATCGGCCGCGACCGAGTGCGAATCCGCGAATCTTGGATCCAGGAGCGAGCGTTAATCAAGAAACAAGCGAGATCAACAGTGTAAAATTTGAATTTTTGAGAATTAATACTATGAGGTAACATAATGACGGTCGTGAAAGTACTGAGGATCCGAAACCGGTCTAATACGAAGAAGGATATGAGATGAGGTGATAGGTCTACTATTGTAAAATTTGCTTATTTTAATTTTACATTATTATCATTACTCAAACAAAATCTTAGAAATTCAATTAAGCTACATTAAATAGTTTTACTAATCGATTTCTTCTTAAAGGATAATTGGACGGCGTTATGCATCAACCGGCTATGCACCATTATGTAAGATTCGAAAAAAAATACGTTTAAAGTTTATTGTAGCTCCAAACTAACAATATTGGATATTGCAAGTTATTTTTCTTGTTTGATAGTTATGCATCAACAATCTAAGAGCGGAAATATTTGGTGCTTAGCTGCATGATGATAAATTTAGATTAGCCTTTATGAAGATCTAGTTTCATAGCAGTTTGTTGCAAAACACAGAATCTCTGATAGGATTGATGGCGTTTACATTTTTGTTTAATAATAAGGCTGTATTTAAAGATTTGGCGCTGAAAGTGTGCGTAACTTAATTCATGAGCCAGTGCAATCGATGACATCAAAATATCTTTTTTTTGATGGCGCTTAGCCAGTTGATGCATACTTACTTACTTACCTACTCACTGGCACTATCGAACCCGTAGGTTCATGTCCGCGCGGACATAAGCTCTCCATACATCCCTATCCTGAGCTAATGTTTTCCAATCATTCCCTGTATAATCTACTTCCCTCAAATCATAGTTAATGTTATTCTCCCACCTCATTTAACATCATCCAATTTATCTCATACCACTTTTTTAATACTTTCATTATCCATGATTTGAGGGAAGAAAATGATGCAGGGATAACTGGAAAACACTAGTTCAGGATAGTGATGTATGGAGAGTTTATGTCCGCGTACCATAACCTACGGGTTCGATAGAGCCAGTGAATTAGTTAGTTTTTTAATGGTCCAAGTGAGTTCAGTCAGGTAACAAAAAACGTTTGAGACTGGTATATAGGACGACCTCGGTTAAAATCCCCTTTCTGACCTACCTGAGCTTTTTTTTTTCTGGTTTTCCTCTGTCGGTAAGTCAAAGTGCTGGATTGAAATGTCATCAATTTGGTTTAAGCTATTTATAAATTAAGGATGAAGTAACAAAAAGGCCAAAAGAGGATCTTTATTGTGCGATTCAATATGACATGATTTAATTAAAAATTAATTTTATAATTATTATATATCCATTCATAGTAATTCTGCCCGAGGGCAGATGTCTCATTCACTGCAATCATAGCATTTCCATGCTAGATTTTGCAGCTTTACTAGGGAATTGTAGGTGTGGTAGTTTCCCTTTGCTTTCCACACCAGTGATAACGATAAGGATGATGATGATGGCCGGGATGATTTTCGGGGACCGTTGGGCCCTAAGCTTCCTGACGTTTGTCTTACAGGTGCGAAAAAAACCTAAAGAAAACCTCACCCAGGAGCCTGTCCCGACCGGGAATCGAATCCGGGCCGGGGTCATGACAAAGTAGCACGCTACCTCGAGACCACATCGGTGGACATATATATATATACATATATATATAACTCACTGGCACGATCTAACCCTTAGGTTCATGGCCGCGCGGAAGGAAGATCTCTATACATCCCGTCCTGAGCTAATGTTTTCAAATCATCCCCTGGATAATCTACTTCCTGAAATCATAGTTATTGTTATTATCCCACCTCATTCTTGGTCTACCAACTGGGCGTTTCCCTCTGGTTTTCCTAAAAGAAGATTCCATGTACGTCTTTCATTCCCCATTCGTGTCACATGTCCTGCCCATCGCAGTCTACGAGACTTAACTGTTCTTATTATGTCTGGCTCCTATCAAGATCATGTAGTTCACTGTTATGTAGTCTTCTCCTTCATCTGTCTGTTCATCTCTCTTTGGTCCAAAATGTTCCTAAGAACTTTATTCTCAAACACTCGTAATCTTCTTTCCTCCTTAAAGTAAGAGTCCATGTTTCGCATCCATACAATATAACTGGTAGAATAACAGTTTTATATATTTTCATTTTTACGTTTTTTGAAAGGAGTTGGGAAGTTCTAGAGTCTCTGTAATGAATAATAGCACGCATTTCCAGAATTGAGCCTAATGTTTAATTTCTTCGTGCATCTCATTCCTATTTGTGATTATGTTCCTAGGTAATTTGAATTCAGTCACTTCCTCAAAATGTCCCTCATTT
Source organism: Diploptera punctata (assembly GCA_030220185.1). NCBI lineage: Eukaryota > Metazoa > Arthropoda > Insecta > Blattodea > Blaberidae > Diploptera > Diploptera punctata. The sequence goes on along the minus strand of JASPKZ010004157.1, from coordinate 58,135 downwards.
TCATTAGCTGTCCATTTCCATTATATAATGTATTTCTATGTGTGACCATATATATATATCCATCCATCATATAGTAATTCTGCCCGAAGGCAGGTCCTTCACTGCAATCATAGCATTTTCATGTTATGCTTGCAACTTTACTAGGGAATTGTAGGTGTGGTAGCTTCCCTTTGCTTTCCACACCGCTGAATGAAGATGATGATAATGATGATGATGGCCATATGATTTCGGGACCGTTTGGGCCTTAATGTTTTCCTGACATTTGTCTTACAGGTAGAGGAAAAACCCCAATAAAACCTCACCCAGAAAAACTGCCCCGACCGGGGATCGAACCCCGGCCGATGCGTAACAAGGCAGCACGCTACCTCGAGACCACAGCGGTGGACATATAATATATATATATAAAGGTATTATTTAATGTGAATTTTGTCGCCCAAATGATTGAAATTAGTACTGTAAATAATTTGTAGTCTGTAGTTCATATACTAACCGTGCTAAGAATGCTAATGTTTTTAACAAAAAGGCGACCTCGTACCTGTCTCCTAACATTTAAAAATTCACCGATTGCAGACTCATATGAAGTACCGATACGTTAGGGATATTTCAACATGGATAAAAGAATCTCCAACTGTAACCAATTTCGTGCTTATTTAATCAATTTAAAGAAAGCTGACTCCAACAAGTTTTAATTGTGCTATTTAAATAATGTTTATGTCAATGAAACAACAGACTTTAAGCTTTTTTTTTTTGTGATCCGTGAAGTAAGTTCAATCAATGTTGCAAGTAAGTTCATATTCACTTATTTTTCACTATTACTTTTCAGTTCATTTTCATTTTGAGAATTGTCTTCATAATTGAGGCTTTCTCCAACCAATCTTAGTAATTAACATGAATAGAAAAAAGAAAAAATATATATATACATAAATGACTACGGAATTATAGACTATCAGTTTGCAACAAACATTCACAAATTTCATAGTATTAAAATATTCCGGGCTATGTGGCCGTGGTCTATAACTGGCGTTTCTTCCAGACGTTTCTCCCTCAACTGCGGAGGGCATCTTCAGTGGCGAGCGCTTCCAACTGTTGTTCGACTGCGAGTCGAATCTACGACAGGGAACAACAGTTGGAAGCGCTCGCCACTGAAGATGCCCTCCGCAGTTGAGGGAGAAACGTCTGGAAGAAACGCCAGTTATAGACCACGGCCACAAAGCCGAGAATCTTTTAATACTATGATTACCGGCCGTGAAAGCTTGCGTTCCACAATTCACAAATTTCGCTTAATTAAAGTTCTCCATCGTTCTCTGTCCTCTGTGTCTTCATCTGTTACGCCAAATTTCCTCATTGGATTTTGAATCTTGTTCTTCCAGGTTGTTTTTGGGCTTCCTTTCTGTTCCTTCTTTCAATTTTCCATGCGTAGACGGCCTTTGGTAGTCTTCCATCCTGCATTCTTCTTACGTGTCCATACCATTTTAGCCTTCTGTATTTAATCTGAACAATTATATTTCTTTCCGCATTCATCCATTTTCTAATGTTTGTATTTCTAATTTTTTCCAGTCGAGATTTTCTGACAGCTCTTCTCCAAAAATCCATTTCAACTGAAGTTATTCTGTTGACATGTTGCTGTGTAATTGTCCAAACTTTTCAGTAATAATTTAAAATTTTATAATAATGTTTCTTCTAAAATATGTATATAATTAGCAGCCTTCACAATATTTCGTCTATTCCTGCGCCCAAAATGCTATTGTCTTTCTCCACTGCATCTGTCTGTCATTCCAATCTCCTTCGTCCAATCCCTGTTCCTCATGCTCCTCAAAACATCATCGATTCACGTTATTTTTTGCCGTCATCTTCTTCTCCTATCAAGTGACACACCCAGTCTAGTATTCTTCTTGGGAATCTGTCTTCTGTCATTCTTTTTACAAGACCATAACTAACTAACTCGCTGGCATTATCGAACCCGGAGGTGCATGGCCGCGAGGACATAAGCTCTCCATACATCCCTATCCTGAGTTGTTTTCAAATCATCCCCTTATAATCTACTTCCCTCAAATCATATTTGATGTTATTCTCCCACCTCATTCTTGATCTACCAACTGGGCGTTTTCCCTCTGGTTTTCCTACAAGAAGTTTTACAAGACCATGCGATTTTAATTGTTTTTTCATCAAATTCATAATTAAGGTTCAAATATTCATATTTTGTTTAATTACGCTGTTTCTTATTTTATCCCTTCTAGAAATTCCAGCTGAAACGTCTCGAAAATCCATTTCTGCAGAATTTAATTTATTTATTGTTCTATATTTTAATTCCTATGTATCTGCACCATATGACTTGTACTCATTATTCTATTAAAAATGTTTGTTTTGTTTTAGAACTTATATACTGATCCCATAAAACGCCGTTTAATTTTGATATTGCAGATTTGTCCTTATTTATACTCTTATTAATTTTAGCATCATGACTTCCATCTGCACTAATTTTTGTCCTCAAATATGCATATGCGTCACAAGCTGTTATTTTTCCATGTCCGTCTTGTAAGTCAGATCATTTGATTTATATCCTATTACCATATACTTAATTTTCTCCAAAATTATCTTTAATCCCCATTTTTTTTTCATTTTTCTCCTTCAGTTTTCTTGTTATGTACTCTAAATCTTCGAAATCTCCTGTCGCTAGTAACTGATCATCATCAGCAAATAGCAATCAATAAATATCTTCTTGTACTTTTATTCCCATGGTTGAACATATGTTTTTCCACTGCGTTAAAGTGTTTTGTAGATATATTTTGAATAAGATCGACGATGAACAACATCCTTATCTTAAACCTTTAGTAACTCCAAAACCTGTTGTAATACTTTTACACATTTTTATTCTACATATAGATACATCATATAACTTTTCTATTGCCTGGATGTTTTTATTTATTTTTACTATACCTAAAACTTTCTATAATTTAATCAGGGACACAGTGTCGTAAACTTTCTCTAAATCAATAAAATTAAGCGAATTGGTTGTTGGAAGGTGATTTTTTCTCAATTGTTTTAACTAAATATGGTGATCAATGGTGGATCGGCCTTTTCTGAAATCTGCCTGTTCTTCTGTTTCTACTTTACTATATTCTTGTTCCACAAAATGTTTTAATTGTTTTCCATATATTCCAAAAATAAATGTCTTAAAATGTTTATAAAATCATTAGGGATATGTCCCTATTATTTTATCTATGTAAAACGTTACGCTAATAGTCTATGGTGAAACGTGACCCTTTCACGTTGGTGGGGGTTTTTAGTCACTATTACAAAACTGGAACTATGGTATAATATTATTTCTGCAAAAGGTAAGTTTAAAATTGTAATGGTGATCTCCAAATAGTCCCAGATTCTATTTTCAATAAAGGACATTCGAAATCTTACTTACGTGAAAAAAAAAATCATTCGAACAGGAAACATTTTTGTACAACTAATGAGGATTATCATTATTTTGTTTCAGAAAGATGTTAACTCTACTTTTGTTTGGCCTTGTACTGCTGCTCCTCTTACTCATGATGAGGAAACCCCAAACGATTTCCACCAGGTATGTTAAACTCGACCTCTTCAGAGGGTAAAATAATTACTTCTCTATCTATTATCTTTAGCACATTTCTAAATTGTTCTAATAAAAATGACTCATAATATATGTTAAGTTCTTATCATATTTTTGTCACCGCACTAATGCTAAATAACAATTTTGTTCCCGAATACAGTATGTTTGTATTATGTTAATTTATAGAAACAATATATATGGCTTCGTCCACCGCTGTGGTCCCGAGGTAGCGTACTGCCTTGTCACGCAGCGGGACTGCGTTCGATCCCCGGTCGGGACAGTTTTTTCTGGGTGAGGTTTTTTCGGGGTCTTTCCTCGCCTGTAAGACAAATGTCAGGAAAACTTTAAGGCGGAATGCTGACCCCGGACCGTTCAATGGCATCTATCCGAAAAAGTGTAACTAAATTGGTATATTGAATTTGTCCCCTGTACGGGGAGAACGCCTAAATCTCGTTGAGAGACACAAGACCCTTACAAATAAAATATAAGAAGAAGAAGAAGAAGAAGAAGATATGATCCCAGAGGCCCTTATAATCCCATCTTTCTAAATAAACAGCACGAGATATCAGCCGGGTTCACGATATATTCTTCTTCTTCTTCTTCGGCTTTCCCCCACTTATAGGTTTGCCGTCTTCAGTTTCCATTTATCTCTATAATTCCAATCTCCCTCTTCTCAATTCTTATCTCATCCATATGGTTCTGACGTAGGTTTTCCATTTCCAATCTTGGTCTGCCACGTTATTTTCTTCCAAGGGTGACCTTGGTATATATTTTTATGGCCATCTTTCATTTTCAATCTTGTACATGGCCATACCATTTAAGCGTTTGATTTTCAATCCCCTTAACGACAGATGTGGTGACATTAATTTCTCTCCAAAAGAATTAATTTCTTATTTTATCCTGTCTTTTTTTTTCACGCTTCTTCTATCATCATCATAGTACATTCACGAATTTAGGCCATTTGTTGACCTGTTTCGGCCTCAAGGGAAACACCATCCAGAAGTCTTTTGAGTGGACGTCCTGGTCTTCTTCTTCCTGCAGGTTGATATCTTAACATTAGTTTGGGTATTCTGTGATCTTCCATTCGATGAACATGTTGTATCCATCTTGACTTATAATCAGAAATTTTGTTTTCTAAAGATTCCCTAATGTCTGTCCAGAGAACTAAAAGGTAGCAGCCCTACCACTGGACTACTTAGCGTCGGGCCAGTAACCTGTCCTAAGGAACTTCAAAACTACTTTCAAGTCTCAACGCTTCTTCTAAAATAATCAAATTCAACTGTTCTAATTTCATTATTTTGTAATTCCGTCAAAGACCAAGTTTCACTTCCATATGACAAAATATTCTGTATTATGCTCTTATACATTTTCATTTTAGTTTCCTTTGTAATATTTTTGTTCCAAATTACTCCATTAATGTCTTAGTTGCATATTTTGTCATTGCAATTTTAGTCTGTATTTAGTCTGTACATCTCTCTCACAGGTATCTAAACTTGTAATTATTGACCCAAGATATTTAAAAAATTCACATTTCTTTATTTTCCCTGTTTCAAGTATGAGGTCATCCACATCCTTTCCCAAACACACATATTCTGTTTTCTGTAAATGTATGTTCAGTCCCCATTTTTTATATTCTTCCATTAGTATATTTATCGTATATTTCATATCATCTTCATCCCCTGCAAAAATTATTTGATCATCTGCAAACAACAATGAATGCAGTACTTTTCCTCCTATAGGAATACCCATTCAGAACATTTTTATACTATAAGTTAAGAGCCTGGTCTAAATAAATGTAAAAAAAGAATTGGTGACAAACTGCATCCCTGCTTAAAGCCTTTATTCACTGTGAATTCCTCTGTTAAATTATTCTGTATTTTTACTTCAGCTTTTGTACTGCTATAGATCCTCCTAACAATATTAATTCATTTATCATAGACATTCTTATTTCTCATTGTCATCCTAACAATTGTCGAGGTACACTATCATATGCCATCTCTAAATAAATAAAAATCACGATATATAATAGTGTTTTAATTAGGTATTTTTTCTATAAGATTTTTTTTTTCTATTTCAATATCCCAGGTTATCATTTCGACATTTTCTGGTGTCTCCTCCTGACATTGGCATAACTGTAATCCACTTCTGAAGTTGGGGCGTCGGAAGTCTGGATTACGCTACCCCCGAGTACGATGAACAGTGTTGCGCCAGGAGACTCATTAATCCGAAACTTAATCTAAGGCAAATATGAATGATGAAGACTATGACGGCCATATGATGTTCGATGACGTTTGGGACTTAATGTTTCCTGGTGAGGAAAAACCCCGAAAAATAAAAAGTCACACACGAAACTTGTCCCGATCGGGTATCGAACCCGGGCCCACTGCGTGACAAGAGACAACACAGCGGTGGACATAAGCAAACTATTTGTCTGAACAAGATTATAAAAAAAAATCATATAAAAATTCAGGCTCATATGTATGTGTTCGCAAAAATAAAAAAATAATACGCCGATTGACTTCAAATGTTAACATAACGTTGTATCCAAATACGCGCGTGTTTTTGCACATTGCGCGAGACAGATAATCGTCTCTTTTTTTTTCGCGGACCATATTACAAATTTACGAGTTGAATAGGAATAGATAAAATGTTGTACAGATTTTCAGTTACGGCGAGGATTATTCTCTGAAACCAGTAGGTGTAGAAGTTCACGAAATTTTAAACATCTCTCTAACGGTCGCAATTTTCGATGTTTCACAACTGCGCTCGGTATATGCTATTAAAATAAACCGAGGTAGATATTTTCCGAAAATCAGTGAAATCTGACCATTTTAAGTTGGAGTTTACATAAAAACCGAAATAAAACTCGAGTAGCAACGCCCATATTTTGATCGTCGCAATATATAACAATATAATTTAATTAACCCATAATTTTCTTTCAACTTATTCAACTAAAAAATAAAACACATATTTCACTTATTTAGGCGTAGGAGTGCACGGCGGGTATTCGCTAGTACACATATAATTTCTTAGATATGAGAACTTCCTTAGAAGAACAAAAGGCTGCACAAGAATGGATCGGATAAAGAATTAAGATATAAGAACAGAGTTAAATATATATTCATTGAATGGTAAAATAAAAAAATATAGAAAATGGTTTTAGACATGTAGAAAGAATGAATGTAACAAGATTACCAAAGCAGCATTTAACTACACACCAAGAGGTTCAAGGAATGTAGAAGGTCAGTGAAAAGATGGACAGAGGCGGAAGAGGCAATTTGCCTAGCCCGTGAAGTGTAGAAGAAGAAGAAGATATGAGAAGTTCTAAGATGCCTTTAATAAACATTTTATCACCGTGTACTGGAGTGACGTTAATAACGGACCTTCAGCTCTGTGAAAGTAAAATTGAAACATTACTTTCGTTTGTCATTAGTCGTGATGGGTTTTGTAACATCTTATCTGTGGAGAAAATCAATTAACGGTAATTCTAAAAGTGTGTCCGAGTTTCTTCATACCTTTATCAATGTTTCCTTTATTTGAAAATGTTCTTTAATAGATAACATCTCAATCAAAATCCGGGTGTTAAAGTGCCGACAAATTCTGTTCGGAGGCCTCTTTTCACATGATTAAGTTCTTAGAGGCCGTAAATCAATGAAACCGGGTCCCATGGCATTAGTCAACTTAAATTCAAACTGAATTTCTTCTCTTCTTCTTATGAGCCCATGTTTTCCCTTAACAGAGATTTAGGCGCTCTCCCCCTACAGGGAAGAATTTGAACCATATTAATTTAGTTACACTTGTTTTCGTATAGATGTCCTCTGAGTGGTCCGTGATCAGCGTTCCGCCTCATACTGACATCTAGGAAACCCAAGGTAGTACTAGGACGGGAAAATTCGGGAAATTTTGCTTAGAGGCCTTTATTCAGGCTTAAGGATCTTTTTACGAGCCTGAAAAATCTTCAGACTCGGGACCCACGGTTTAAAGTCCCTCCCGGAGGACTTGCTCCTGGATTTTTCCTTCCTAAAAAATCCATCGAACCACGTGCTGGGGGTGAACCCGCGACCCTCGGGAACAGAGGCAAGGAGCATAACCACTAGTCCACCGCAGCCGATACTGAATTTCTACGCCATGAAAAATCATCGACCCTGGCCAGGTTTGAACCCGCGAACCCTTGCAACCATCAGGATCGACTTCAACATACAAAAATGATAAATGTAAGGAATACGGAGTTATGTACGCAACAAGGGAGTAAGTAATACGTTACTATCAACTTTTATTTACTAGTCGGGACGTGTTTTGAGCCCGACTTTTAGCGAGGACTAGCAAATAATTTCGAGACTAGTAATGTAGGCCTACTTACTTCCCGAATTGCGTATATAATTATGTTCACTCCTATACTAATAATTATGTTTAATTTTTATATTTCATGTGAATTTTATAACTAGGTTTGAAGAGTTCAATTATTTGATGGCAGGGAATGTTGATGAAACAATTGCAATTGTTTATTGTTGTCTATATTAGTGGCAGGCATTCTAAATATAAGTTTGTGACTGCATATTAATTACAGATATGATTAATTGTTATGTTGAGGAAGCGGCGAATGCTGCTGTTAATTTCCTATTAACAGCAAAATCGAAAAATAGATATGAAAAAGGGACAGTATACAGAATATTTAAGAATGTATTACTCAACATTTTGAGAAACATATTGAAATAAACAAAAAAAATATTAATGAAAATCAACCAAATGTTGTGGCTAATGTTAATAATTGTAACAATTGTTTCAATCACTATAAATTATCACAGTAAGAAATAAGTGTGATACAATAAAATCGTATGTTATTGTTCAATAAAATTTAAGTAGGTAACACGTTTACATATTAATAAGTCCATTACCTTTCTTCCCTAGGGAAGTAAGTTGATTAATTATATGCCGTTGTCAATGGGATACCAAAGCCCTCTCTGGTAAATTCAACTTACTTCTAAAACAGAATGATAATTAAAAGCCATTATTAGTATAGGAAGTGAAACAAAACTATTTTAAATCGACATAATGAATGTTGTTTTCAGTTTAATTATTGACAGAATAATAACAATATTATGTCGTATAAATGTAATAATTTCAAGACTTTACTCGTACTATGGGTCATAACCACAAAATATATTATTTTCTTAATGCGACGGGAAACAATTCTTCTGGCAATTCTTAGAAATGCAATCTGTGAAGATTATTTGAAGTGTCATGAACGGTGCACAACATGGTATTCCCGATCCGAAGAAAGCAGTATTTTCAACCCTTGAGAAATCTCCATTATCCTTACTCACACATGACCGCATTTTGCTTTATATATATATATATATTATATAATATAATTTTAATTTCATGAATTGTTTTCTGTTATTTACACAGGTATCCTCAACCAAAATATACAATTGTTGTTCTTTCACTCACGCGTCTTGCATGCCGACTTCTGTCCACATCACTCTCTTCATGTGTCTTGAATTCTCTTGATCACGTTGGCTTGGTCTACCACGTTTCCCTTTTCCAGGAGGTATCCATTTCAATACTTCTTTGTTTGTTTCTGTGCCCCTTCTTGTCATTATATGCCAATACCATCTTAGTTGGATTTTTTAAATCTCTTGTACAATATCCTTTTCTACATTCATTATTTTCTCTTCTTGTATAATTTTTTTATGTTTATCTAATTTTGATACTCTTGCCGATCTTCTTTAAAAGTCCATTTCTGTGACTAATAATTTATTTCTGTGTTTTTGCTTCAATGTCCATGTTTCCGCACCATATAATAAATACTCTTCACAATTGTGTTATATATTAATAATGTATCCTCTTTATTATAATTATGCTTACTCCATAAATAGAATTTAATATGCCAATAACTTTCTTTGTCTCTATTATCCTTTTTTCTCGATGTCTAATTCAGATGATCCTTTTATTATTATTATACTTGCTTACTTACTTACTTACTCACTGGCACTATCGAACCCGTAGGTTCATGGCCGCGCGGACATAAGCTCTCCATACATCCCTATCCCGAGCTAATGCTTTCCAATCATTTCCTGTATAATCTACCTCCCTCAAATCATAGTTAATGTTGTTCTCCCACCTCATTCTTGGTCTACCAACTGGGCGTTTTCCTTCTGGCTTTCCTACAAGAAGTTTCCATGCACGTCTTTCATTCCCCATACGCGCAACATGTCCTGCCCATCGCAGTCTACGGGACTTAACTGTTCTTATTATATCTGGCTTCCTATAAAGACCATGTAGTTCATTGTTATGTAGTCTTCTCCATTCACCTGTCTGTTCATCTCTCTTTGGTCCAAAAATTTTCCTAAGAACTTTATTCTCAAATACTCGTAATCTCCTTCCCTCCCTTAAAGTAAGAGTCCATGTTTCGCACCCATATAATATAACTGGTAGAATAATAGTTTTATATATTTTCAGCTTAACGTTTTTTGAAAGGAGTTGGGACATCAAAAGTCTCTGCAATGCATAATAGCATGCATTTCCAGAATTGAGCCTATGTTTAATTTCTTGGTGCATCTCATTCCTATTTGTGATTATTGTTCCTAGGTATTTGAATTCAGCCAATTCCTCAAAATTCCCTCATTTGTCATTAGCTGTCCATTTCCATTATAATGTATTTCTACGTGTGACCATATATTAGTTTTACTGATATTTACTTCCAGTCCTAATTTCTTAGTGTTACTCAATAGTGTGTGCGTGTTGGCCTTTAGTATCTCCTCGCTATCGGCCAGTAGTACCACATCATCAGCATTATTATTATTATTATTATTATTATTATTATTATTGTTGTTATTATTGTCATTATTGTTATTGTCATTATTGATGTTGTTATTGTTGCTGTTATTGTTATTATTGTTGTTATTTGTATTGTTGCTATTGTTATGTTGTTATTATTATTGTTATTATTATTCATCATCATCATAGTACATTCACGAATTTAGGCCATTTGTGTGACCTGTTTCGGCCTCAAGAGAACACCATCCAGAAGTCTTTTGAGTGGACGTCCTGGTCTTCTTCTTCCTGCAGGTTGATATCTTAACATTAGTTTGGGTATTCTGTGATCTTCCATTCGATGAACATGTTGTATCCATCTTGACTTATAATCAGAAATTTTGTTTTCTAAAGATTCCATGTGTAATTCTTCTAAGATGTCTTCATTTTTTTGTAATCTAGTAGTGTGTATCCTGCAGTCCTCCGAAGATATCTCATTCAGCAGATCTAAGTCTCTGTATATCCTTCTGTTTCAACGTCCATACTTCGCTACCATACAAAAGAGTTGGAAGAGCCAGTGTTTTATACACTTTCATTATTATTATTATTACTATTATTGTTGTTCTTATGATTATTGTTGTTATTATTATTGTTATGATTATTGTTATTATTATTGTTGTTATTATAATTTTTATTATAATTGTTAGCTTCTTCTTCCTTCCAAGTATTAGGCCAAGGCCTGTTACGATCCATAGAAAATTTTCCCTCCAGCGTTTCCTAAGACGGCAGTGATATAATTGTTATTATTGTCATTATTATCATTATTGTTATTGTCATTATTGCTGTTGTTATTGTTGCTGTTATTCTTGTTATTGTTATTATAGTTATTGTTATTATTATTATTACTATTATTGTTGTCTTATGATTATTGTTAATATATTATTATTGTTATTATCATTGTTGTTATTATTATCATAATTGTTATTATTATCATAATTGTTATTATTATTATTGTTGTTATAATTGCTATTATTTTTATTATTATTATTATTATTATTATTATTGTTATCATTATTGTTATTATTCATTATTATAACTTAAATTTGAATTCTATAAAAAACAAACAGTAAGTGAGTGAATATAATTAGGCCTACTCACTTATTTCGCCGCAGTTTTCCGGTAGGCAATACAGATAAACTCATTCACGTCATGCAAACAACAAATCAACCAATAATAAAACCGCATTATTGTGTTGTACTATGAAATCATTATGAGGAGCCCAGTTTGTATGAACCCTACTCGAATCCGTTTATTTGAATTAACGCATATATATGGATATAAGTGAGGATATTCTCGTTTCTTAGTTAAAAAGATCGACAAGTGAATATTTTCTATACGAACAATGTAAGAGTTTGTATGTTTCTTAATAATATACGTACATATAACGAACATAACGTGGTCTGCCAAGGTGATGCGTAAATTGAAAATAAACTACAACCTATCTATCCACCTAATGCGAAACCCGAAGCACGTAAAGTGCACTGGGTGGCATTGCAATAAACATTATAGCAAGCGAGTGCTTTCATTAGAATAAACTAAGGGCGAATTTGCGATTTGTTAATTAGCCTATGTGCGAGAATATTTTCACATTTAAAAGACCAATTCATTAAGTAATTTTGCATGTTTAATATATTAAAAACAAAACAAAAAAGAACACAGAGTTCAAGTAAGAGAAGGCAAATATTTAGTCTGCAACGCACAATAGACGTAAATATTTCATTTATTTTACATAAGTTCTCGAGGCCATGCGAAAAAAAAATACCTTACGTTTAACAATGGAACTGCTTCACTTCACAGTGTATACTACCAAGGTTGAAAACAAGTAAAATTACAATACATAATTAAATTTTAAAAACAGTAATAAAAAGTTAAACATTATTATTTTACGTTGACAACGGAAACGCAATAAAGAACTAATACAGTCTAAGCGAGTTATCGTCATCATCCAGGGATTAAGCCTGTTGGCTCGTTCCGGTTTAATGAAAGTTAGAATTGTTAAAATTGTTCAGTCCATCTTCTGTGTGGGCGTCCAACATTTCTCCTTCCGTATGGTTTATAATTTAGCAATAATTTTGGAATTTTTTCTTTTGGCATTCCATCAACATGTTCTTTCCAGGCGTTCCTATATTTAATTATTCGGTCTGTAAGTTTAAAAATATTTAATTCCTTTCTTATATCTTCATTTCTTTTCTTATCCAGCAGAGTATATTCTCCTATATTTCTTAAAATCTCATCTCAGCTGCTTCCAATCTTTGTTCTTGTCTTTTAGTGACCCGTCTAACATTCTGATCCATACATCAATACAGTAACAGCCATAACTTTATAAAACTTCATTTTTGTTTCTTTTCTTGTGTTTTGAGTTCTTTTAATAGTGCCACACATTAGATTAAATTTATTTATTTTGACTATTTAACTCATGTCGCAAATGATAGTCAATGACCAATCACGTTCAATGAATTCTGTTTTACACCCAATGACAGTCGTGTTTCACCTCGCTCTTTATCGATTTCTCTTTATCAGCTCCTGCTTTTGTGATAAAGAAAGCTCCTCCTTTTTTAATATTCTGAACAGGTTAGACCATTATTTTTCTCCAACAAATACATTGAATATAGCAAATAATGAATAGATTCAGTGATTTTTACTGAGTTGTTTATTCAAAATATAAATGATTAACCTATAATGTTGCTTATAATAATTGAGTGTGTTTCATTATTTCTCCACTAGAGTGCATTCTTACAATATTGCGATCCTATTTGGCAATAAATATATGATTCGAGTTGCAGTGAATATACATAACCTCACATATCTAATTTGTTTTCAAACATCGCCGTTTACATTAACTATATAAATATTTTAAAACACCGGTAACTATATTCAAATAATTATTTTTTAGTAAAGAGCTCAATTTTATTCGTTAAATAGACCTAATAAATGCCACTCTTGATTTCCAAATTCTCTAGATAAACTCACTCCTCACTTCGTGAGTCGTGAATTTATCGATAATTTGGAAATCACTCGTGGCATTACTTATGACGAATTATGTTTTTTTTTTCTGTAAAATGCTACCAGGTTGCATTACGACTTTTCTGGCAATCTCTCCTGGCATAGGCGAATTATAACCCACTTCAAGTTTGGAGTAACCGGAAGGAGGATAGATGAATATTAATAACGGAAACACTATAGGCCTACCTTTTCCAAGCTAAGTTACAGTTATAATGTAAAACAAGACAGATGTATTGGTGGAATAATGGTTTTACTTTTAAGAGAGTAAAAAAATGTAGTTCGCTCTCTAAGACTCGAAATAAAGGAAAAAAAATAATAAATTATATATTATGTAGTACAGCGGTTCCCAACCTTTTTCGACTCGAGACACAACGATCTGAGTTGGGTGAACCACTAACTTTTAAATATATATACAGTAGACAAGCATAAAATTTAATTCCTAGCAAAAGGTTTAATAACCTTAAATTAACTTAACCTTTAACGGTTAAGACCTAAAGTTACTCTAGTTACGGCTTATAAGTTACACAACGTGTAGGCCTTGTTGTAGCGAAATGAAATGCATTCCTAACGTTGTTACATAACTGTAAATCAGGCATTCGCGGTTAATATTAATTTATTGTGAAAATAATCTGACTATTTAACTCATGCCCCAAATGGGAGTCAATGACCAATCACGTTTCAATGATTTCTGTTTTGCAACCAATCAGAGTCGTGTTTCACCAAATATTTATCAGTGTAATAATTACCATATTAAAGAAAGCTCCTCCTTACAATATTGCGTTCCTCTGGCAATAAATAGTATGATCTGGTTGCAGTGATAAACAAAAGAAGCAGTAGAAGCGTACCTATCGTTTCTCATTTGTTTTCAAACATCGCCGTTTACATTAAATATATAAATATTTGAAATAACTATAGTTAAACAATGATTTGTGAGTAAACAGCTTAATTTTATTCGTTAAATAGTCCTAACAAATGCTACTCTTGATTTCCAATTCTCTAGATAAATTCACGACTCACTTCGTGAGTCGTGAATTTATCGATAATTTGGAAATCACTCGTGGCATTACTTATGATAAATTCCCGATGTTACACATATGCAACAAGGGGCACTATAGGGTTAATTTAATTTTAAAATAATAATAATAATAATAATAATTATTATTATTATTATTATTATTATTATTATTATTATTATTATTATTATTATTATTATTATTATTACAATGATGAAATACCTAACCTCGAAACCCGCCATTATGGAAAAGTTTTGGCGAACCCCTTGAAATATTTTGCGAACCCCCTGGGGGTTTGGAAACGATGATCTACTACATGTGTATATAAGTTATATAGGTAAAAAGGTAAAGTGATCCCACTACAGGCCTCAGGAGGCCCTTGGGATAGTAGAAGGTTAAAGCTCACACTTTTTCTTAACAATCGGCACTTGATGTCAGCCAGGTTATTAGCCCTGCGTGACGACCGCGGTGGACTAGTGGTTATGCTCCTTGCCTCTGCACCCGAGGGTCGCGGGTTGAAACCCGGCCGGGGTCGATAGATTTTTTTAAGATGGTAAAATCCAAGGAGCAATCCTCCGGGAGGGATTTTAAGCCGTGGATCCCGAGTCTGAAGATTTTTCAGGCTCGTAAAAGATCCTTATGCCTGAATGAAAGGCATCTAAGCGAATTTTCCCGTCTTAGTACTACCTTGGTTTCCTAGATGTCAGTATGAGGTGGAACGGTGACCACGGACCACTCAAAGGACATCTACACGAAAACAAGTGTAAGTAAATTAGTATGGTTTAAATTCTTCCTTATAGGGGGAGAGCGCCTAAATCTCTGTTAAGGAAAACATGGGCTTACAAGAAGAAGGAAGAGTGACGGCCGCCTTTACCCCCAGAACAAGTATCTGGTACTCATTTCCGTTAGAGGCTTAGTCGACACAGGTCCATAGGGCCGCCAGAAAGTTTGGGTCAATTTTAAAATCTTGACCCCACATGCATAAAAAAGAGACTAAAAAGAAAATATCGCGTATTTTATATCAAGTATATATTTCTTCTTCTTCACTTCCTGGTTTAGGCAAGAGTTGCCTGTTTATATATTTATGATGATTTTTTTTATTAAGATAATGCAGATTCTCAAGGTATCCGTTTATAATAAATCTATCTTTTCAAATTCCTTTAATTTCATCTTGTTTAATAATTTCGAACTTCTTTAGAGTGAGGTGAGAGTCAGATATTTTAAAAATGTATTCAGATAAGGTTACTTTAACCAGTTTGAAGTCCTAAGTCCGTTTCAGAAATATACAATTAATAATATTCCTACAGATAGTTAAAAAAAGAAACATTGTTGTCAAGAGTCACAAAAAAAGTAATATAAAAATGAATAATCCAAACTATAAAAAATTCTTAAAGTTTAGTACAGTAATCTGAAAAGTTAAAAGCAGCATCGATCATGGTTTTCGCAGCTGGAGGCGAATCCCAGGGACACGTAAATATAGACCTATATTTAACTCCGAATGCGAAAACAACAGTTGATATTTCTTTTACTTTTCAATTTAAACTCCAAGTGCGACAGACTTAGAAGGCCCTTGGCCTACCATCCGGCTGCTGGCCTCATGTCCACATGTGTTAATCACAGAGGTAGACGACAATACGCCAGTGTAGGGTGACATGTTGTCAGCATTCGGGTCCCCCAACCGTTATAGCTGGTCTTCTCAACCTGGAGTCGCTACTTATTGTAGCTACCCAAATGCCTCACGGTGCTGGGTGGGCACCGGTCCTATATTGGCCGTAATTCCGTGAAAAATTTCTCCCACCATGGGGATTTGAACCAGCGCAAGTCCCGTAGCACTGAGCCAAGACATCTTGCATTAACCACTCGGCTATGGTGCGGGACACTTTTCAATTTAGATCTACTAAATTTTTAGTAGCGTTTTTTATTATTTTTATATAACCTTCGATATAGCTTTTTCTTAGATCCATTTTGAGGATACCGGTCACTGTAATATACCTGAGGTTTTAATAATTAATTCATTGGTATTATCGAATCCGTAGGTTCATGGCCGCGCAGACATAAACTCTCTATACATCCCTATCATGAGCAAATGTTTTCCAATCATCCCCTGTATAATCTACTTCGCTCAAATTATGTTTAATTTTATTCTCCCATCTCAATTGGCCTGACTACTGGACGCTTTCTCTCTGGTTTTCCTACAATGAGCTTCCATGCCCCTCTTTCATTCCCCATTCGTGCCACGTGTCCTGCCCATCACAGTCTACAAGACTTAACTGTTCTTATTATATATGGTTTCCCATAAAGATCATGTAACTCACTGTTATGTAGTCTTCTCCATTTATTTATATACAGAATTTTAATGTTTACACATCTTTCTGTGCCTAAAGTTTTATTTTTCTTCTCCACACGTCTCTCTCTCCATCCAATCCATGTCCTCCAGTCCCCTTGGTCTCATTTCAGTTCTTATTTCCTGCATCCATGAGTTTCGAGGTCTTCCTCTCCTCCTTCTTCCAGGTGGACACCATTCCAATGTTTTCCTGGGTAATCTTTCTTCTTGCATTCGTCGTACGTGCCCATACCAATTTAATTGCTTATACCGTATATAATCTACTATTGAATAACCAATATTCATTTTTTCCCTTCTCAATGATAATTTAAATTTCAAGGTCCCCTCAAAATGTAATGTTAATATAAACACTGTCAAATGCATATTATTTAAATTGTGAATGGCGTTCTTGTTCATCATCAAAAATCTCTATACATTATTAACAAAGCGCGTGATGTTTTCTCACGAAAAACCAAGAATTATATATACACCTGTCTTTTTTTTATTACTTTTGAACAGTTTACCAAATTCCATCAAATGAATCAATTTATTCCTGTAACCATTATGTAAGTCCTGAACTTTCTAATCCTTAGTCTTACATTAGTTATCATCATCATCCTGCCAGGTATTAGTCCTAGAAGAACTGTTTACGGCCTGAGAAAGCGGTTTTCGTGCAATCTTTTCATAGGTCGACCAAGTGACCGTTTCCCATTTGGACAGTAGTTCATTATTGCCTTGGGGATCCTGGATCTAGCCATTCTTGAGACATGTTCCTTCCAGTTTAGCTGATATCTGGAGATGTAGTCCAGTATTGGTGACACATTAAGTTCTTGAAGGATTTCTGCATTTTTCTTTCGATCCCATTTGGTGTAGCCAGTTGTTCGGCGCATAAATTTCATCTCACAAGCTGTTAGTCTGATTTCATCTCTCGTCCTTACAGTCCACGCTTCACTCCCATAACATAGGACTGGTCGAGCCATTATTTGATAAAAGACGAGTACGAGTTGATTTTTGCACTAATGAAGGTTTTAAAACTCTATTAGTACGTATTTTATTTAATGACTCTCTGTAATAAATCAGGTCCTTTACGTCGCAAGGTGTGAAAGAGTCGACAAATTTTACTCAGCCTTTAGCGTGCTGCCTTGTCAGGCAGCGGGCCCGGGTTCAATCCCGGTCGGGTCAGTTTTTCTGGGTGAGGTTTTTATAGCATGAAAATACTATGATTGCAGTGAAGGACCTGCCTTCGGGCAGAATTACTATGGATGGATAGATAGCTTACAAATAGCAGCATATCAATTATTCAAAATTGCCAGCAAATATAATATGAAAATTTCCACATCAAAATCCAAAACAATGGCAATGTGTGGAAAAAACATACAACGGGTGAAAATTGAGATTGATGCAAAAATTATAGAACAAGTGTCAGATTTCTCTTACTTAGGAAGTGTATTTGCAGAGTATAAGAGTGACATTGATTCAAAATTACAAAAATATAATAAAATGAATGGGGTAATACGAAGACATTTTGGTAAACAGATGAGGGACAGAGACAAAACTAAGATTACATAACGTCACATCAAAAGCTGCTCTAAAATACGGAAGTGAAATTTGGATTTTAAATAAAAGAAACTCTCATAAACTTCAAGTAAGCCAAATGCGCTTCTTACGATCATTGTTAGGAGTTAATAGACTGGATCACCAAAGGAACACTACTATCAGAGGAAAACTTGGAGTAGCAAGTTTAAATGAAGATATCCAAAGATACCAACAAGAATGGAAAAATCATCTGAGAAGAATGGCAAGAAATAGACTTCCAAAATTGGCATTCCAATATACCCCAACTGGACATAGGGACCAAGGAAGACCAAAACATCGGTGGAAAGATCAAGACCATCTTCGCTAGGTTTACCGTACAGGCCACATGGCCTAAAACGAATTTGTTCATGATGATGATGATGGATGGAATACTCTTTTATATTCAACTAAACTAGTTAATACCCGGCGTGTGCTGCTACGACTAAATAAATGAAAATTAATGTGTTTTTATGTTTAGTTGAATAAGTACAAGGAAAAATAATTATAAATTTATATTTTTCAGATATCCCGTGCTGATTACCCGGGAATCTACTTATCGCGATCTTCTTGGCATAAATGACCTGAAAGACGAGAATTAATGTACTTCTTATGATTAGTTGAATAAGTAAAATGAAAAATAATTATAAATGCATATCGTAATTATTTTAAGCTTCCCCGTGCTCATTACCCGGTGTTGCTCGGGAAACTACTTATCTTGATCTTCTTGGCATAAATGAGCTAAAAGGCAAAATACGTTATTGTGAGTTATCCGTAAAAGAATACCCGCCATATGTTACTATGCTTGCACAGGAATCTACGTACTTGTCTTGATCTTCTTGGCATCAATGAAAGACAAAAATGGTTATTGTTAAGTTATCCATAAAGATAAACGTATGCTGTCGCGGACGTTTTTGTAGAGTTTTTTGAGATATTCAATTCTGTGTTCATTAATTTTGTGTATTTGTTATGGTTTAGGCAGCGTAAGTCATTTAAGCGTCCAAAGAGCTACTTTTTTCACGTTTACTACTACAAAGGGCAATTTTTAAGGGTGTAGGAGTTGAGTATCACAACTCTCTTATAGCCTATGTTTATCCTGGGAATCTCCTGAACATTTTGCAAAAAGCCCCATCACAATCGGATAAACGGTATGGCCGCGCATAAAGTACGAACAAACAAACAAACATTCATTTTTATATATTAGATAATAAACTATGACACGGAACATATGGCCTTACTTCTATTCCGAAGGAAGCCATGCTCTCGATTTTTACGTCTTTAAAATTCATCGACCACTCCACGGGGTTTGAACGCGCGAATCTCGAAACCAGAGTGAGCATTGTAACAGGAACGACACATCCTAAACCCATTTTACAGTTCAATTCACTAACTGCATCGGACGCTAAAGTTAAACTCACAATCAATCCTCTGTCTAAGAAAATGAAAATAAGTTTGATATATATTTTTTTTTGGTCGATGTGACTAATTTTTATACTTACCAATAGTGTTGTTACTGGAAGTAAGTCAACGTTCCCACATCTAACCTGGTTGCTATGCAAACAAAAGAAATCGCAATGCTGATATGGACTCTAAACGCACACGTCCGGTAAGTAAAATAAAACATTTCTTGAATGTTTTGTACACTAATTCGTACCTTTCTTTAGACTTTTCCGGAATTAAAGCAGAACATCCCACTCTCCAGGCTTCTTCAATTTCTCTATCATCTACCATGACTCCTTCCATAATAAAATTATCAAATAGATTATAATAACGGTACTACATATAAAAAATATCTCCACAACTAACAATCCTTGGTTATAATAAAACAAATGAAAAGCTACATAGCAACGATCACCAAATGTTTCTTTCTCATAGAAGTAATTTACATCCAACCAATATTTTAATTTATTTATTACTACATTAAATAAAAATCAGTCACATCGACCAAAAAATAGTATGAGGTAAGCACTCGAAAATTGAAAAAAAAAAAAACTTTTTCTCGATCAGTAACAAGTGCTGATCTCACTTGCATCGCAATATACTATAGGTTATGGTAAGCCTCCGCCGTCGGACATTTGTTTCTGCAAAACTAAACGTATGAATAGCATGTCGGTTTCCATATAGACCTACCTTTTATTTTTAAACTCGTATCGAAAGAAATTAGCTTCGTTAGTATTATTTTGTGCCGTATCCATTCTCTCTATTATAAGCAATCTAAATAAAAACTTAAGCTTACATACTCACTTCTGGCTTATTAATAATTTTTCTTTTCTATTATTAGCTGCCGATAATCTAATTCTAATTGTTCTCAAGAAGTTTTATTTTGAATTCAATGCCTCAGATTGCCATTTCGACATTTCTAGTGTTCTCTCCTGGCATTGGCTTAATTGTAACCCACTTCTGAAGTTGGGACGCCTAGAAGGCGGAGTTACGTTACCCCGATGATATAATGGGTGATACATGATAATGAAGCGCTAGGAGAGTTCTTAGCCTAAGCTTAACCTACATTCCAGACCATGGGAAACCACAGGAATGATTCCCTTTAAGGAAAAAATTCCATGGTTTGACCGGGAATCGAACCTAGGAACCTCGTGAACAGTAGTCAGAAACAATTCCAACAATTCATGCTTGATACCATACAAACTCTAAAAACAGTACAGCCAACAGAAGCCAGAACATTTAACTTATGATCCATCCATAGTAATTCTGCCCAAGGGCAGGTCCTTCACTGCAATCATAGCATTTTCATGCTATGCTTGCAGCTTTACTAGGGAATTGGCCATCATCATCCTTCACCGGTGTGAAAAGCAACGGGAAGCTACCACACCTACAGTTCCCTAGTAAAGCTGCAAGCATAGCATGAAAATGCTATGATTGCAGTGAAGGACCTGCCTTCGGGCAGAATTACTATGGATGGATGGAGTGTACATTACAATAACTCAGATGAAAGAAGCACATTTTTCGCTCTCATATAAGTAAAATGTTATGTTTTCAGGTCCCATAAAATGGCCGTTGATAGGCAATGTACTCGACCTCAAATCAGATGATGTGCATCCCCATGAATCAATAGGGAAACTGGCTCATAAGTATGGTGAAGTTGTGGGGTTCTACTTGGGCAGAGCTCCTGTAGTGCTTATATCAGGAGTATCAGCCATCAGGGAAGCTCTCAACCAACCAGAGCTGCAAGGTAGACCTACCAGTGCAGTCAACAAGCTTGAGAAGAAGAAACTAGGTAAGTGTCAGCAGAAATACATGTTCCTCAAAATACGGAGAAAATAAAATTAGTTATTCGAAAATATATTTAACCATGCATAAGGGAATTTTTCAAAGATTTATATTTAACTGAAAGAGATTTCTAGAAAGAAAAAGAAATGCTTCATTCTGTGCTATACCTCTTCTAAGCTAAGTTCCCATTATAATGTAAACCAGATGTATGACTGCATTGGTCAAATAATTTTATCTCTGAGCATGTAAGAAAATGTATTCATTCTCTAACATTTGAAATAGAGAAAATAAAAATAATAAAAATGTATATTATCTAGCACATATACATATTATTTATCACATGCACAATACAGAATATGTTGGAATTTCAATTGTTTAAAATGTCTTCTGTAGAACTTCTTTATCATTGGATAGCAAACCATCTGAAAAGTGGAGAGAAACAAATTTTTAAAAATATTTTCGAACAGTTTAGTGAAAAATATCTCACATTAAACATTGAGGATGTGGTGAAAATAATAGCAGAATTTACAGGTGAGTCAGCATGGAACATAAATTTTGCTCGTAATGAAATTGTACCAGTAAATAAAGGTTATCTATTGAAAAAAAAACTCCATGCGCAACAGGCCTTGAAGGCCCTAGGCCTACCAGCCGGCTGCTGGCCTCACGTCCATATGTGTTAATCACAGAGGTAGACGATCATAAGCCAGTGTAGGGGTGACATGTGGTCAGCATGTCGGGTCCCCAGCCGTTATAGCTGGTCTTCTCAACCTGGAGTCGCTACTTATTGTAGCTACTCAAATGCCTCATGATGCTGGATGGGCACCGGTCCCATACTGGCCGAAATTCTATAAAAAAATGTCTTCCCCCATGGGGACTCGAACCAGTCCTGTAGCTCTGCACCAAGGACTCTTGCCTTAACCACTCAGCTATGGCGCGGGACAGGTTATCTATTGACATCATGTAAAAAGCATGAACATCTAATTAAGTAGACCATATATAATTTTTTGTCATAAATAATTAAGAAATGGAGGAAGTTCCTAATTATTGGCATCATATTATGTTGCAGTCAGTCTTATTTCCAGTAAAGTACAATATTGGCTAAGAACAATGTTTCTATCATACACAATTCAGTCATATGGCAGTTAAAAGTAGTATAACGGTTCCCCAATAGACAGAGTTGGCGGAGTAATATCTTATGCAAGTTTTTTACAGTACAACTGGAACTTAGCTTGGAACTGTTATATCTAACAACTACAATAACACTGGTCAACGCGATTTTTGTCTCATGAGTACCAATAGTTGTACTTAATGCAGTTTATTGTGTTTTCAAATATGTATTCAGAACTTCTCCATCACCCACAGTTTTTTTTATTTCAATTTCAATTAATGGATTTAAATAATTATTTTTTAATAAACTTTTTTTGTCCATTGTAAAATAAAACGGGGAACACTTTCATCAGGAGATTTCAGCTATGGAAAAGAGATATCAAGGCAAATGGAATCCTAATATGCTGGCCGATTATTGTTGGACCATCAAGAGGGAGGCGAAATATAGCAGAAAATCATCATTTCTTACTTTCTAGGTGAGTCCGAATGTTCAAATATTGTGTAGTTACGAATGTAGAAAATATTAAAGTGTTTGAAATTATAAATTCCTGTCTCTCGGAAACCTTGCGTGATGGAGAAAAACCGATATCATATTTGAATTCAGGAGAAAAAATACTATCAGAATCACATATTTTTCTTTCTGAGACAAAAAAAAAGTTTCTTTTTTCTTGCTCAGTGTAATTGAAGAGATTACTCTATTAATATTTTTATCAATATTCAGACACTATGTTTATTATGAATAACTTCAAAAAAATAGAGATATTTCTCTAAATTGTTTGATGTATCCAAGGTTTGAGAAGACTGCAGTGCATGCAAAAAATAGACACTTGTTATACCCTAAATAATTTGTATTTTGTAGGTGTTGTTTTCACTGAAGATGATTTTTGGAAAGAACAGAGACGTTTCTCTTTGCGCCATCTTAGAGAACTTGGAATGGGAAAGCGGGAGATGGAGTCTGTGATACATGAAGAAATCCAAGACTTGCTGGAAGAGGCAAAAAGACTTGCAGGATCAGATTGGAAAAACACTGTTCCAGTTCGTGAACTGGTATCAGCATCTGGTGCCAACGTCATCTATCACATGCTGACAGGGAAACGTTTTGAACTCACAGATCCTAAGCTCAAAGAGCTTATGAACATCATTCGTAACCTTACTTCTCTTATCAATGCATCTGGAGGCTTGGCTGGGTCCATGCCAATACTGCTGAGGATCATGCCTTCACTCACAGAATATCCTGAGGCTCTCAAGTACAGGAAACAACTGTATAAACACCTCACGGTAAGATTTTATCAACTTATAACAAGCATTACATACATATTACTATGGCAAGGATTTTGATGCATTTGCATCTTTTTTTTTCTATGAGAACTATACAATACTCAGATATAAATGCATTTTGGCAGAAAAGGATCTTAAATAGGCAACTTTGTGGTTGCATTTATTTGCATATTTTGTCAATTTTTTGGCATATTGCATTTTTTTGTGGATTTTCTAGCATTTTTAGTGCTTATTTCAACCACTCAAACATACTTTTTGGCAGTTTTATGCCTTTTACAAGGAGATGTGCATTTTTTAAACATAATTTACTTTTACTCCTCTACCAGCATAAAAATTGACTTGAACTTACATTTTATGAAATGAGAAGAGGTTCTGCTTCCCACATTCCAACTAATTGGACATACAACTCGTTTACAGAAATCAGGAGTTCAATTAGTGGAGCAAAGGAACTTGATGAAAACTGTAGTAAATTATCTAGAAAAAGTGAGTGGGGAAATGGGAAAGAAAGTATTGAAGAAAATGATAATGGTTTTGAGTAAAAATAAAAGATTTGATATGCTGTCATCAATAGCTGAAGTTCTGTCAGGTGAAAATTATTATGCAGGAGTACTACCAGGGGACTTACAATCCAATGATATAGTTTATTTTAAATATTCATCTTTAGTGTCACTAGAAGTGGAAAGGAATTTCTCGATGTACAAGTCATTATTAAGAGACAATAAAAATTATTTTCCTTCGACAATCTACAGTAATTGTTTATTGTAAGTTGCAATGCAAGACTAAAAAAGTGAACACCTTATATTTACCGCAAATGTGAATTTTATAAATACCATAGTGCATTATTTTTTATTTTAGTGCATTTTTATAATTGTTATTGCATTATTGCATTTTTATAATTCATTATCCTGTATTTTATTGTGTACTAAAATCCTTGCCCTACATATTACTTATCATTTTTAAAATAATTCATCACATTAGATTATATTTAAAAAACTTTAAATATTAAATGCTATTTATTTCCCACCCCTAATACTTTTATACTTACAGTAAAACTAGCTGAAATACTTTTCAAGGAACAACAATGTTTCGTACCATTCTGGATATATTTATATTTGACTATTTAGAAATTAACACCATGAGGTATTTTTTTGATGTTTTTATTATTAATTTCATACATCTCAATGATGGATAAATCATATTTGAAGAGAAAAATTATACGCTCAGACCGGGACTTGAACCCGGGACCCTTGGTTTTCTAGTCCAAGTGCTCTACCATTAGAAAACCAAGGGTCCCGGGTTCAAGTCCCGGTCTGAGCGTATAATTTTTCTCTTCAAATATGATTTATCCATCATTGAGATGTATGAAATTAATAATAAAAACATCGAAAAAAGCCGTACTGGCATTTATAATGTAATGTATAATTCCCAAATATGTCTTCTTAATATAGGAGCCGCCATTTGCAAAGATAGAAGCAAAGGCTTCAAAGCATTTGGTGGGCGGGAATTACAACGTATATAGAGAAAGATTTGCGTTTAGATCGGTACTTGCTCAGGTAGCTCAAATGGTAGAGCACTTGGACTAGAAAACCAAGGGTCCCGGGTTCAAGTCCCGGTCTGAGCGTATAATTTTTCTCTTCAAATATGATTTAACCATGAGGGTATTATTTATTTCAGCAAAACCTTCTTGTTTTGATCCTTCACTGATTTCCTCAGTAATCATTAATCAAAACATTTTTTATTCGTAAATTAAAGGGTCATTTTTTACATCTTACCTCATATTTTATGTTTCTTTAAAAATGGGAACTAGTTTTCAAGAGAAGGATCTCTCTCATTTTCAACCGACACAATTTTCGTTGGAAATCCGGTAGTCACAATGTCGGTTGAAAATGAGAGAGATCCTTCTCTTGAAAACTAGTTCCCGTGTTTAAGTAAAAGTAAAGTGATCCCACAACAGACCCGGAGGCCCTTGGGGTAGTAGGAGGTTAAGGCTCCCACTTTTTCTAGACAATCGGCACTTTATGTCAGCCGGGTTGTCAGCCCTGCGTGACGGCCGCCTTTACCCCCAGAACAAGCGTCTGGTACTCATTTCCGTTAGAGGCTGAGTCGACCCCAGGGCCATAGTGCCGCCAGAGGGTTTGGGTCAGTTTAAAAATCCTGACCCCAACGGGACTTGAACCCTCGACCCTCCGGCTTGTAGCTCAGTGCCTTAACCACTACGCTACGGCGTGCCCCAGTTCCCGTGTTTAAAGAAACATAAAATATGAGGTAAGATGTAAAAAATTACTCATTAATTTACGAATTAAGAACTGCATAATGTTATTTTCCATATTTAACTATAAACATTTTTATTAATTATTTGAAGCTTCATACTGCAAATAAAAATAGTGTAAAAATAACTAACCTATTATTACAGGAGATTATAAATGAACACAAGAAGAATCTAGATGAGAATAATCCAATGGATTTTATTGACATGTTTCTAATTGAAATGAAGAAATCAGATGCTCATCCCTCCTTCCATGGTCAGTATACCTTTTACATTGTCAAGGACATGATATTTCTTCTTGATATACTTCTTCTTTTTAAAGAATAATAATTATCTTTTTTTACATGGATTTTTAATAGTGCATTTTAATCAGATATTGGTAAACACATTTATACAGAACCTAAGAATAATGTTGAGTTACACTATGAAAGTAAATCATGGACTCTAAAGAAAAGTGATGCAAGTAAAATCACTGATAGTAAAATGAGATTCATGTACCAAACAGCTGTCTACACAAATGGGGATCATAAAATAAATGAAGGCATCTTAAAAATAACTTAGACTGAACTCTATCTTCTCCTTCTTTGGTGGTACTATGGTCCCTGTAGCAGGGATTACAATGTGATGCCACGGCTGGTACAGAGTCATCTACAATTGGTAACGTAACTACGTCATGTGGCGTCCGTAGCTCAATCCCGGTGGCGCCTTTGGTCGTTGTAGCAGAATTTAAAAGTAAAAAAACAAATGCAAATTGCGAGGCGCAAGGCACGCATACCGGTCAGCCATCGGTTCTCTATGGTCAGCCATTACGTTATTAATGAATTTTATCTGTCCTTGAAACAACGAAAATGCTTTTGAAATGTTGTGCACCAAGGCTGCAAGAATTATATTGGAAGAGGCAAACCACTTTTCTGCTTCACTCGAGAACTCAACAGGTATTTATTTGTATTATATGAATATTATATATATTAAAAATATTATTTAAAAAAATCTGTGTAACAGTTCAGACATTTTGAAACATTCATTTACAATATATGTATATTTCGAAAGTTGAAATATTTGAGTTAAAATTACTTGTTTTGGTATTTAAAAATAAGTTTTGTTTAATTCGTATATGCCATATTTAATATTAAATATAAAATACGTTAATATTAAAGTTATTCATATATTAATCATTTTTTAAGATGAATCTATTTTCAACGATAATTTGCTGGGAAAAGATAACATTTTAAGATAATTGTAATGATATATTTTAAAATTAATTATATATATTGTAATGAAATATTTTAAAATTAATTATATATATTTTAATAATATATTTTTAAATAATTATATATTTAAAAATTGGTAATATATATAAAACTTTCAATGTGACAATTTGAGTACATGGATACATATATTTAATAATTGTAAAAAATATGTTTATGAGTTTCATTGCAAAACTTCAATGCTAGTACGTTGTAACACAAATGATCTTTTAACAAATTTCAGGTGTTCGAAATGGCTAAGATTTTGCAGTCTGGAAGACAGATATAAGACTGCTGCAAGTGTCCCCAGAGAGAAAGGCTGTGTGTGGATCATTTCGTGGAGACTGCAATGAACAGGATATGTGGCACAAATAGGGAATGAAAGAGGGGCAATGAAGCTTCTTTGTAGGAAAACAAGTGGGAAAAACTCCCAGTTGGTAGACCAAGAATGAGGGTGGGAGAATAACATTAACCTAGATTTGAGGGAAGTAGATTATTCAGGAGATGATTGGAAAACATTAGTCCACGTGCCCATGAACCAATCAGTTCGATAGTGCTAGCGATGTAGTTAACTTCTTGTTCAGTGTCCCATTCCATCTTTTTCTTTTCTAACTGGGACTGCGCATGGCCTCAATATAGTTCAATTGGCTAATGTTTCCATTAAGCACAGTGAGAATTTTTGGCTTAACTGCACTTCTACTAGCGCTTGATTTTTTAGTTATATTGTTGTAAACTATAGCTCTTCTTCTGTATTTACTAACATTATTTAATATTTGAAACTCTTTCCAACAATTTTTTAATTTTGAAGTATTTATTTAAATATGCAAATCACAATATTGTGATGCTAACTGCTATTTTCTCCACAGAGTATATTCCTTAGTCTATGATTTTTCTATTGCTGTTTTGGGTTATCACTGGTTGGATCAGCGTTAGGGAGTGATAAGTAAGTGTACACCCATTTTTAATAAATGTTTGGTAATTTTAATATTATTAATATATTTTTTAACATAGATTTGGGGATTTATTGCATATATTGGTCATTTAAATTTCATAGCGACTGATAGTAATCGAGGATGATAATCGATTGTGGGTTATTGCTGGCTCTATAAATTCTGGCGCATGCGCACTGTTGTTCTATAGGACTTTGAAAATATTTCACGCTAGTTTACGTGCAGTTTGTCCTATTTTTTCTATGTCCCTGGTAGAAACCTACCCATGCACATGCACCAATAAATTTGACAATTTTTAAGTAACGATTATTTCAACATATTTTTTTATGATATTTAAACTATATATGTAAACATGAAGGACGTGGCAGCCATATTGATTTGCCATGAATTATGAATATTCTATACAACAGTGCAGCCAATATAGACTTATGAACTTTAGAATTTCAGAACTTACTATTTATTTTTTGGGCATTGCATTCTTTAATAGGTTACAGTGCTTAAATTACATTAGGTACACTTTAAGGTTTTGTTAAATAGCATGTATAATGTTGGCTGCATAGCATTATTCCATAGGAGTAAACCGCTTTGCAGTTGTTGGTGCATGTGCAAGGTGTCTGCCCGGGACTTAGAAAAAATTCTCACTGCGCTTAATGGAAACAATATCCATTCGGATCTGCCTGCACATTCATTACAATAAATTACCATGTATAAATGAAAGGACCATTGTAAGAAATAAATAATTCTCGTAGTGTACCCACAGTAAATTATATTTAAATTACTTATTATATTAATGTGTAATATTTAGTAATTGTATCATCTTGATTAATGCAAGGATGCATTTTGTCTGAATAATTCAGTGCTAGAATGAAATACTTTTGTTACTTAAAGTTGTTGTTGGTACTTAAAGTTTATTTGATTAAACAGTTAGGTTTCATAAGTAACTAGCACTTAATTCTTCACTTACTTCAATAAAAAGCGAAGGGACTAGCATCAAAAACTATGGTAAATTTAACGAGAGTGGAATTATTTTTGTGTAAACAAAATGGTTGCAGAGTGCCCATTGTGGACAATTTATTTTGACATTTGGATTTTATGTGTTTTGTTTTAATATAAGCTAGGTTCACTGATCTTAATTTTCAATACTTTGTATTTAACATTTATTGGTTAACACAATGAGGTTAAGTATTAATTATTTTTAAATAATAATATAAGTACCTTGTTTTAATCCCTCTTCTGATGTTTGAAATTGATTTTTATTCAAGAATTGAAATCATGAAGACCTTTCCAAAAACATGTTTTCATCTTCAAGCAGAAAACGAAATGTGTTTTGAAAGGCAGTTGGTACCAAATTACGTGCCGAAGATGAAACATAAGTTCTGAAAGGCTTTTTGATTTTAAAATTTAATGAAGTTTTTTGGAATAAAAAATAAAATTTTCACTTGAGGAAGACATAGAAAAAGTACTTATTATTTTATCACAATTAATACAAAATCAGAATTTCTGCTAAGATTTAAATTAAATCCATGTCACTGAAAAGTAAAAAAAAAAAAATTGCCATGTTGGACATAAAATGACATCCAACATTGCTTATAATGTAAATCATTTTACATTGTTGAATTAATATTTTCAACTTGAAGGCATCGTATTATTAAAACTAGAGATATTACTTATGATATAATTATTATTTGTAGAAATTGTGTAGGAAAGAAAGTTAAAGTTAAGTGAGATAAAGCCATAGTTTACATCACATTCCATCTAGCTCATGTACACATCTGACTGCCTTCGTGGTCATATAAATGTCGTTGCTTTAACATTGCTGCTTTAGTGCTGCTCTTCCGATTAAGTTCCAGTTGTAATGTAAAAAAAACAAGATGTAACTGTGTTTTCATTGGTCGAATAACTATTTTATCTTTGAGCATGTAAGAAAATATAGTTGAAATAAAGAAATAAAAGTATTATCTAGCACATGTATATATAATTTATATAGGAAAATTTTAAAATTGTAATTAATCATATGAACATTGTTATATTGTTACGCATGCAGAATACGTGGAATTTCAGTTGTTTAAAATGGCCGGTTCTATATAATAAAATTATTTACAAACAGTTCAGTGAAAATTGTGCTACATTAGTTTCTTTGAGGTTGTGATAACAGAATTTAAAGGTGAGTCAGCATAGGGCATATATTTTGCTCGTAATGAAATTTTAAATAAGATTTGTTGACATCATGGAAAAGGCATAAAGAACGGATTAGGTAAGCACATAGACCAATATACTATCTGCTCTTAAAGTGATCCTCGTCAAAACAAAACCATGTGACCTGCTCGCTTTTCATTGGTTATTGACACCGACCATACAATGTAGAAGCAATAAATATACGGAAAAGTAGTTACCTCCATTAAATTAAAAAATACATCGTCTGAAAATACTTGTTATTCTTTTTAAATGACAATAATAATATTCAAAACACAGAAAATATTCTAAAATATATCTAGTCAATAATGACAACTTAAAATAGTTCAGTACATATGGATGATGTATTTGAGTCATGCTTTAGTCAACAACATGGCTGAAAGTGTTGAGTCTTCTGTTGCCATCTAAAATTGTAAAACAAAGTCTGGCAAACCTTCGACTACTGGGTAAAAAAAACTTATTTTAAATGTATTTCACAACTTTAGTGAAAAGTATCTAGAACTTCGAGGAAAAGTTATAGTGAATTTAACATGTGATGTTACCGGTGTGTCATGTGTAAGTAAAATAGTGCTCGGAAAGAAGAAAACACGTAGTAAGGTTGTAACTCCCAGTAAAAAAAGGAAGTGTAGTCATAAATAAATAAAGAAGAAATGTAAGTTCCTAATTATTGGTACAATTTTATCTTATTTCCTATAATATACAATGATGCCTAAAAACAATATTTCTATTGATGACAGTTCCGTTCACATTTAAGTCATGGCAGGTGAAGTGGCAGCATGGTTATCACAATAGATAATGGCGGTGAAGTAATATCCTATGCAAGTTTGTTTACATTACAACTGGAACTTAGCACAGAACTCATGTCGTTAGCAATTTGATTTTAGAACAATCAGAATAGGTTTATTAATTTATTATTGTACAGATGTTTTTTTATATATATTGTATACTGTATTGCATAAAATGTGTGAGAGATGTGTAGAGTAAGTCAAATGTATGTTTGTGGAAGAGCTCATAATGCATTTTCTTAATTTTAAATGAATAAATATAATTTAACACATTTCTTTACATTTCATTCTCCATCATTTCCCATTCCATTTTTCCTGTAATATAAATGCATATGTATATATATATATGTATAATAAAAATAATAAAAAAAAAGTGGCTGGTTACATGTAATTTCATAATTCGACGTTTGGGGGCGCTGTTGTACAATGTAATTTCAAATTTGGCTAACATATGGCGCTGTTTTTCATCTACCTGCTTCATAATTTCTGACACCAGATGGCGTTGTTTTTCATTTACCTGTTTCGTAATTTCTGACACCAGAGGTGCTGTAGTAGTATAGTTCTTCTTCTTCTTTTTCCGTTTAGTACCAGTACATGATATTAGATGTCACTAGGCTACTTCTACACTAGCGCCGCTTGTGGCACATACGCAAAACTCACTCACCGTGGCATCCCGTTATAATAATAATCCCTGCCCTGTAGCAGGGATTACAATGGGATGCCACGGCTGGTACAGAGTCATCTACAATTGGTAACGTAACTACGTCATGTGGCGTCCGTAGCTCAATCCCGGTGGCGCCTTTGGTTATAATAATAATCCCTGCCTGTAGTCTGACCTTGACATCCTTTTTTAACAGCCAGACAGCCATCCATCCACTTTGATTTCCAATTCTTGATTCCAGACTGTACATCATCCAACCATCTAAACCTTGGTCTACTAATCATTCTCTTATTATCCAGTTTGGAGTTTAAAACCTTTTTAAATATTTTAAAATACCATTAGATGTAGGATTTCACTTTAACAATCATCATCATCAACATCATCATCCTGCCAGGTATTAGTCCTAGAAGAACTGTTACAGCCTGAGAAAGCGGTTTTCGTGCCATCTTTTCATAGGTCGACCAAGTGACCGTTTCCCATTTGGACAGTAGTTCATTATTGCCTTGGGGATCCTGGATCTAGCCATTCTTGAGACATGTTCCTTCCAGTTTAGCTGATATCTGGAGATGTAATCCAGTATTGGTGACACATTAAGTTCTTGAAGGATTTCTACATTTTTCTTTCGATCCCATTTGGTGTAGCCAGCTGTTCGGTGCATACATTTCATCTCACAAGCTGTTAGTCTGCTTTCATCTCTCGTCCTTATAGTCCACGCTTCACTCCCATAACATAGGACTGGTCGAGCTATTATTTGATAAAAATGAGTACGAGTTGATTTTTGCACTAATGAAGGTTTTAAAACTCTATTAATGATTCCCATTGATTTGTTGAATTTCACAATTTTCTCTGGTAAATCCAAATTTAATTTAACAACATTTTATTATATGGGTGAATCTACACCAAAATAAAAAGTGTCACTGCTATAAAGTAAAATATTCTCATTATAGAAGCCAAAAGATGGTATTGTGTGAGATATCCCACTGCCTCTTGTTCATAAGGAAAGAAAAATTGATGTTACAGTCTCTTGATGTGGAAACGGGTCTATGGCTTAACTCCATGATGTAGAAGAATAAAAATTAATGTTTGCATTGAGAGCCTGAGTGGAGAATTTAGTATCTCAGTAGCATATAGAGTTAGGGCATGCCGTAGCATAGTTGGTTAAGGCAATATGCTACAAACTTGAAGGTCGAGGGTTCGAGTCCCGGTGGGGTCAGGATTTTTAAATTTACCCAAACCTTCTGGTGGCACCATCGTCCTGGGATCGACTCAGCCTCTAATGTAAATGAGTACCAGACACTTGTTCTGAGGGTAAAGGTGGCTGTCTTGCAGGGCTGATATTAAGTGCCAATTGTCTAGAAAAAGTGGGAGCCTTAATCTCCTACTACCCCAAGGGTCTCTTATGGCCTGTAGTGGGATCACTTTACTGCTCAGGACCCAGCTCCGTGTGTCTGAAATGAATTTGCTGTCTCAGCTGTTAGTACTATGAGAAGCATAGAAGTGTACCTCCTCCCACTCCCCACACTTCCCCCCACAAACACACAGAGCTGTACCTTTTACAATATAAAATTAGAGGTTCCTGGTTCAGGCATATATATATACACAGTCCACCGCTGTGGTTTCTAGGTATGTCACGCAGCGGGCCCAGGTTCGATCCCCGGTCGGGACAGTTTTTTCTGGGTGAGGTTTTTATCGGGGTTTTTCCTCACCTGTAAAACAAATGTCCGGGAAAACTTTAAGGCCCAAATGGTCCCCGAAATCATATGGCCATCATCATCATCATCATCATCCTTATCATCCTTCACCGGTGTGGAAAGCAACAGGAAGCTACCAAACCTACAATTCCCTAGTAAAGCTGCAAGCATAGCATGAAAATGCTATGATTGCAGTGAAGGACCTGCCTTCAGGCAGAATTACTATGGATGGATAAACACACACACACACAAAATAAATGTCAGTCATAGTTATTTTCAGTGTCTACTAGATAGGTTCGGTGAAGATCTGTAAATTTTTTCAAAAATATTTTGATGAGAACAACCTCATTCCTTGAGAATTTGCTAAAAATGAAGTTAAAAATAATAATAATAATAATAATAATAATAATAATAATAATAATAATAACGAGGAAGTCTGTGTAGACAATGATAAATTGTATTAATATGTTACAGATGAACAGCTGTTGTATCTATGTACTGATCTGTTTATTGCTGGAAGTGATACTACGTCAGGAAGTTTATCCTTTGCTATTTTACACATGATACTTTATCCAGGCATACAAACTGAAATACAGAAAGAGCTTGATGAAGTTGTTGGCAGAGAACGTCTGCCTTCTCTTAAGGACAAAACACAGTAAGTTTCTCACATATGTTGTGGCTCTACCATACATCTTCTTCCATATGTTCAATACCTCTACTGAAAAAAAAGAAGTATACGTGCAGACCCCTTGGTGGGTTTGGAGTAAATAACATTTTCATAATTGGCATTTGTATTTTCTATGACAAATCCACCACTGTGGTCTCAAGGTACGGTGCTGCCTCATCACACAGAGGGCCCAGGTTTGATCCCCAGTTGGGACAAGTTTCCTGAGTGATGGTTCTTTTTGGGGGGGGGGGAGGTTTCCTCACCTGTGAGACAAATGTCAGGAAACTTTAAGGCCCAAACGGTCCCTGAACATCTGGCCATCATTATCATCATTAACACATTCATTAAGTTTAGGATTAAGGTCTCTCCTGGCGCATCATTACCATCATCATCACCTATCATATATCATCACGGCAGCATAACTCCGCCTTCCAGGTGCCCCAACCTCAGAAGTGGGTTACAATAGTGCATGCCTGGAGAGAATACCAGAATGTCGAAATGACAAAAGTGAAAATGACTGGTCAAATAACATTTTAAAGGTCTAAAAGTAATCAGACATTCATTTATGTACGAGGGTCAGTCAAAAAAAGTATTGCCTCCTATTTTTTTTTCTCTTTTAATAAGCTAGTTATGCGAAAAATTTCAATTTGGCACAATTTCTCGTTCTCCAATTCACTGTAGTAATAACTTCTAAAGTCAACAAGTGGCAGCACAACATCCTGTTGGAAAATGACTGACATTGACGTACATATTAGACAGTGTTCTGTGATTGGATTCTTGAATGCGGAAGGTGAAATGTCCTTATGCATTCATGAAAGGTTGAAAAAATGTGTATATCAGTGGATATCAGTAGTGTTAGACAATGGATTTGTCACCGTAATGAAGCTGAAAGACAAACACAATTGGCTGATGCAAAGCGGAGCAAAAGGCCAGCAACATCAGTGACTCTGCACAACATTCAGTGAGTCAATGAGATCATTTATGAAGACTGGGTAACAACAGATGAATTGTGTCTCATTCCTGCCATCAGTGAAGGTAGTGTGATGTTGTTCATTCAACAATTGGGGCACTCAAAAGTTTGTTCATGGTGGGTACCATGAATGTTTACTGACCAGAATAAAAAGACAAGAAAAACAATAACCTCTGAACCATCCAACTTATAGTCCTGACCTAGCACCATCAGACTTCCATCTGTTCGGGCCACTAAAGGAAGCTCATTATGGGATTCATTTTGAGGATGAGGAGGCCGTAAAAACATCCATGCATCAATGGCTTAGGAAGCAAGACCATGCTTTTTACCACAGTGGAATATATGCCCTGGTTAAAAAGTGGACAAAAACAATGGAAAAGGATGGGGATTATATTGAAAAGTGACAAAATTAATCATGAATGTTGTGGGTTTCATGATATGTAAAGTGCATTTAAATATCTTCACAACTAAAAGAGAAAAAAATAGGAGGCATTACTTTTTGACTGACCCTTGTAAAAACTCAATTTTACAGAATAGCCTTTTAAAAATGTGCTATATACAAATGCAAATAATTACTAATGTAATCAAAATTACAGTAGGAAGTAACACTGTAAGGTAATTTTCAAATTGTAAAAGAGTTGGATAAACTGTTTTTACATCTCACCTCATAAAGTCCCATGTTTTCACGATACCGGTTTCAATGGCCTTTGCCTTCATCATCATTCAAACCCCAGCTCAAGTGAGTTAGTTAAAATGTTTTTACATCTCACTTCATAAAG
Organism: Diploptera punctata; assembly: GCA_030220185.1. Lineage (NCBI taxonomy): Eukaryota > Metazoa > Arthropoda > Insecta > Blattodea > Blaberidae > Diploptera > Diploptera punctata. Next base: position 22,009 of record JASPKZ010004157.1, on the reverse strand, counting down.
TTCCGTGTTTTCATGATACCAGTTTCAAAGGCCTTTGCCTCATAATCAGTCAAACTCAAACTTGAGTTTGATGATGATGAATGTAAAGGCCTTTGAAACCGGTATTGTGGAAACACAGAACGTTATGAAGTGAGATGTAAAAACATTTTATCCAACTCATTTATAAATTGAAAATTACTTCACTGTTACATCCCAGTGCAATTTTGATTAAATTCAATATGGAAACTAATTTATTTTTTATTGAAATTATGATTTATTTTTATAATAATCTAGTATTTTTATTTAAACCTTAGGGTATAATTTCTAAATATTTGTTGACAGGCTGAGATACACTGAGGCTACACTGTGCGAACTGTACAGAGTATCGAGTGTGGATCCTCTGGCTGTGCCCCATGCTGTACTCAACTCTGCTGAAGATGTAGAATTTAGGGGTTATGTCATTCCAAAAGTAAGTGGCATTAAGAAAATAACATTGGCTTCACAAGGGAACTGTCAGCCAGTAAGAAACATAAAAAAGAATCTTAATTAATTATAGTTAATTATTATGAGTTAGGGATTTTGACTCATCGCATATATATTTTATATATATATATATATATATATATATATATATATATATATATATATATATATTTTCTTGCAGACTAAAGTTTCCTCACACTTGGGTGACTTTGTCAATTCTTTCCTAACTGTTGAATTAGCAGTTGTCAATCCTGTAGGTTGATTTCCGCTCCCTCTGATGGCCGACTGATTAACTTCCAAATCAATTTTTTTTCTTCTTCCCTGAGAATTTCAAAACTCATAGTTTTCTCCTTATTCTTATGGATGTAAATTTTCTCCCAAATTGTGAGTTCCTTAGATTTATCTAACTGTTTCAATAATTTGGCCTTTGTTTTGATTGTGTTTTTCTGACCATGCATGTATAGCAATTGCAGATTTTTCCATTTCTCCATTTTAAACATTTCTAAGGTGTTCTTTCAATTTTGTATTCAAGTTCCTTTTTGTTTTTCCTATGTATATTTTTTCACAATTTTTACAATCAATTTGTAACATCCCTGATGTGTTGCATTCATCAATCTTTTCATTTTTGTTGGTTTTAATTAATCTATTCAAGCTGTAATCATTTTTCGGGTGCATATTAATGTTAAATTTGCTGAATTTTTTGGAACTTATAATTGCTACAAATGTTTTTATATTATCTCCCGCATGCGTTATCTGCTGACATTCATGCACTATATATACAATCTGGTAACTGTATTTCGTAGACAGTCAGTCACTGCAAAATATTGCCATGACCTATTCAGAAAGTTAAAAAGGAGGGGCATTCTTTAATATGATAAACTTCAGTTGATAAATTCGAGGCGAAACACGACTGATTGGTTGTAAATAAAAAATCATTCAAATGTGATTGGTCATTGACTCCCATTTGGGGCATGAATTAAATAATCTGTCATTCATTACTTGTTTTTTTAATTTATTTATTTTCTTATGAATCATCTTTTCCTCAAAAGCACTCTCTTTTGCTATTTCTAATGTGATTTTTCTCTGTATTAAAATTTTCTCTGCTCAAGGGAACGTTCACAAGTCTGAATGTTAAACTATTAAAGACTGCCTGTTTATGTGCGATATGGTTGAAATCTTAATTATACTTATTTAACTTATATAGAGTAACATGAATCAGCAATAAGCCAAGAAAAGTTTTTTTTTCTTAATTGAATAACAATAATTATCCAATGAAAAATTAAAAATACAACCACTGAATTAGAATTTTACTGACCATTCAAACATAATAAAAGAATCAGTTTGATGCATAGCTTAAGAAAATATTAAGCTATTTCTTATATCAACACTGTAATCTTTTTCTAAAAGGATGCCAGAGTTCTTATCAACCTATATGGACTTCACATGGACATGAAATATTGGCGAGATCCTGATAACTTTCGTCCTGACAGATTTCTTGATAATCAAGGAAATCTTTTACGAGATGATGCACTTATTCCTTTTGGTTTGGGTAAGTATAAAAGATATAAATATAAAAACACTTCATCACAATATATTAATGTAGATAACTTACTTTCGTGATCTTAAGATAAAAGAATTGTTAAAAAATTAATGACAAATATAATTCTGAAAAGTAAATCTAGATTACCAAGTTTTGTCTGGTACATATATTAATTTTCTGCAGCATTTTTTATCAAGTTATTTTCTGAGTCTGTAATTATCTTACCTCAATTTAATGTTAATTCTTAATTAGTCAAATAAATCAATGAATAAAGGTACAGGATTATACACCATACTATTCCTTGGAGTTGTGTATGCAAGAATTCTTTCAGCCAATGCAATAAAAGAACATGAAATTACAATTGAACTATTATAGGAAATATCACTACGAGGTATAATTAAAAATTTTAATGAATTTGTTCATCTCACCTCATATTCCATCTTCTAATTAGACCAGTTTCAAAACCTAGGCAGTACCATCATCAGTAATTTTACAAATCTATCCATTAGCCCATTACACCATTCAAGACATACGAGAATTTTATAAGAGGAAAAAAAATGACTTACGAATCAGGTCTTGAATGGTGTAACAGACTGTATGCTGACAAGTAGAGTCAGAGGTCCACGGTTCAATTCCCGGTACAAGCATTAATGTTTCTTTTCAAAAAAATAAATATGTCCAGGACTGGAATATGTTAAATTAAATATAACATCAAAATATTAAGCTTTACCGCTTAAATTAATTTAAAATTCTTGTTAAAAATACTTCAAATAGAAGTTGTCTGATGGAATTGTAAATAGCGCTTGCTGTCTGCCATTGGACATAAGAGAATTGTATAAGAGGAAAGAAAATTTGACATATGGATCAGGTCTTGAATTATGTAATGGACTGCATGCTGACGCATAGAGTCAGAGGTCCGGGATTCAATTCCCAGTACAAAGCGTTAATTTTTGTTTTAAAAAAATAAATTTCTTCAGTACTGTAATATATTGAATTACATAAAAATATTACTTATCACTTCAACTAACAGAATATCAAAGAGTTTTTATTTTATGAGAAAAGATATCTCAAACATTTCTTAATTCTGAAATTTTACACACTTTTGATGGTTGATTCTCTCTGCAGAAAAATAAATATAGTATATTGTGTCAGTGTTTTCTTACTTGCTTCACAAATGGTATAAAAATGCAGTTGCTTGATTGGATCTTATCTTCAGGATATGAAACGATATTTGAGGAATATCATTAGCTCATATATTTAAAATTTTAAGGTTACTTCCTTTTTTTTTGCAGAATGTGGTTCAATTGTTCTTTTGTGTGTTAACTGTGACTGGTATACAGGTTGACAAACTGCAAGGACTGATTCTTGACTGGAAGAGAAGGAAAAAATGTCCTATGAATAAGTGTCCATAAATGCATTGTTGCCACAGTAGATGGCACTGACAAATGGCATTATTCTCTCTGCCCTGTTGCATGGCCTGCAAGGGACTTAAACCTCCTGGATTTTTACCTCTGGGGGCGCAACTGAAAAGCATTGTGTATGCTGAACCTTTTCCTGATGTGCATACCCTTCAACAGTGTGTCCACATCACCTGTGATGTTATTCGGAGAGAGGTCGAAAAATGCGAAAGAGTGAGGCAATCCACGATATGACATGTGAGCGCATGCACTGCATCCCATTAAGGCCACTTTGAACATCTGTTGTGATGTGGATGGGATTATGCTACATACTGTGTGCCAGGACGATTTTTTGTTGTTGCATGCACATCATTCATTTCTGAACACATGTTATAGGACCTTTTTTTCTTAATTTCCAGTCAGGAATCAGTCCCTGAAGTTTGTTGGTGTAATTACCGTTCACCCTGTATACATTTTGGCATCATATGGAGATTACTAAATATAATAAATTAATGAGTCATTTTAACATCTTACCTCATATTTCATGTTTTTCAAACACGGTAACTATAGTTTTCAAATGATCTTGTCATTCATTTTCAACCGCCATTATGACTACCGGATATTCGTTGGAATCTCCCTCTATAACGTTGCCATCTGGTGTTGATTTGATGAACTTAGAGATATCGTTGCCATCTGGTGTTGATTCGATGAACAAATCAACACCAGATGGCAACGTTATAGAGGGAGATTCCAACGAATATCCCGGTAGTCATAATGGCGGTTGAAAATGAATGACAAGATCATTTGAAAACTATAGTTACCGTGTTTGAAAAAACATGAAATATGAGGTAAGATGTTAAAATGACTCATTAATTTATTAATTAAGAACCTCATAATGTGTTTCCCAATTTTAACTTTGAATTACTAAATATGTTTGTGATTTATTTTCTAGGTAAAAGATCATGCATAGGAGAGTCGATGGCAAGAAACAATATTTTCTTGACATTCACTGCTCTTCTACAGAAATACAATTTTAGAATTCCAGATGGAGAACGTACACCAAGCGCACAACCAGATGGAGGTTTAGTACTTTGTGCTAAACCATTTAGAGTCAAGATAACACCTAGGTTTTAAATATAATTTTGATCAGTTAATATTATTATGAAACTTATAATAAAAAGAATAAAGCTATTTATATATTTCCGATGTTTTTATTATTCTATGACATTACTTTGAAGCTAGCAAGGCACATTTTCTATGTGAAAAATCAATTGAATACTGTCAGAATAACATACAAGAATAAGGACTATATGAATTATGATGAAAAAAAAAAGGTGGTTTTTGTGTATAAATACTCTAGATTAAAAAACATTCCTTACAAATAGGGCTCAGAAATTGAGGAACTATAAAATGCCCATAAAAGACCGTTAAAAAGACCTAATGAAACCATAAAAAATACCTAAAAACTGAAAAAAGATGTAAAAAGGCAATTCAAATTAAATAATTACAGTTTCAGCTGCATTTTTAATGAATATAATAAAAAATGTTTAAAAAGTACAACATTCTAGTGAAATGTGACATACATTTTGAAAAAAAAAATGAGTGAAAATGCTTCTTCTTTCATACCTTATTTTTTTAATTCAACATAGTTTGAAAAAGAAATTTGGTCAATGTTTTTATTAAATTATTTTGAGTGTGTGATATCTTACCTCAATATAATAGGTTATATTTTTCTTTCAAATATAATTTGTCAATCATTAAGATATTTAAAAACGAATGATATTAACATTAAAATAATAGATGTTTGTATTATTCATTTCATATACATCTCAATGATGGATAATTTATCCATCATTGAGATGTATGAAATGAATAATAAAAACGTGAAAAGAAGCCGTACTGGCTTTATAATGTAATGTAAAAATTCCCAATTAAATGTCTTCTTAATAAATAAGCCACCATTTGCAAGATAGAAACAAAGGTTTCATAGCATTTGGTGCGTGGGAATTAACAACGTATATAAGAGAAAGATTTGTGTTTAGATTGGAGCTCGCACAAATAACTTACTTGGTTAGAGCATTCGCCTGGAGTGCAAAAGGTCCTGGGTTCGAGCTCCAGTCTGATCGTATAAGGAATTCTGTGTTCAGTAAAAAGAAAATTCTTGGAGAATTTAAAATCAATGATTTTTCGCACCTAGAATGAATTCAGTGAACCTGCAATGGATATCAGGCGGTCAGTATGCTGGTTAAAAATAACAGGATATTTTGTGACGGTTCAGTAGTTTCTCATAGAACAAAAGTGTCTGCAACATGAAAAATCTTTGAAAAGTAAAACTAGATAATAATGTTAAAAGAAGTTGGAATTGAGACTAGACTCTGCAGATTCTTGAATGGTATAAATGTAGTCAAAAGAAGGTAAAGTTGCAATAAAAGAAAGTTGTTTAGACATAAAAAAAAAGGACCAATAAGCCAAAAAAACATTGGAAAAAGACAAATAAAACCATCTTCTGGAATACAATGACCCAAAAAGTATATATATATATATTTATTTATTTATTTAGTTGGGCCTCATCTTCAGACATAAAATGAAAATAGGATTTTTCCTTAACTTCTGAGCCCTAGTTGTGAACCAAGATGCACAATATGGAGAAAGAGTTACAATATACCAACAAAACTTGTTTTAAAATAGCATTTTGCAAATTAATTGAAGTTTCAGTCTTGTTTATTACTTAGATTTGGATGAAGTATGTATTTATAAAATTGTCATTGCTGTCATTCAAAGGTCAATTTATATTTTAAGGAAATGAGAGTCCCCTTTATGGGATATATATATAAAACTACAATTTGATATTTTAACATATTTACATAGTCTATTTCTATCTATCTACGGGTTTTTATAGCTGCTGCCGTCTTCCTATGTCAAACTTCTAAAGCCTACGATCTTCTGCATCTTCAATATTTAACTCTCTTGCTTGCATTGTTATCCTCATGCTTTCCTTCCATGTTAACTTTAGTCTCCCTTTTTTCTTCTATCTGGTTGGTTGCCATTGATATAGTTGTTTTGGCCACGCTCATCTTCCATTCTTAAAATATGTCCTAACCATTTTAATTCCTTCTCCTCAATTCTTTCAATTATGCTTTCATCTGCTTCCATTATGTTTCTGATTATTTGTAACATGTTATAATTTTGACTTCTGGCACTCCTGCATAAATAATCATAATAGTCTATTCTTGTACTACTTATTGATTGTCCATACCTGACTTCCATATATTGCAACATATTCCACCAATGTTTTACCAATATATTTTTTGGTGCCTTTCCAAATATGCTTATCCCACCATATAGAATTCAACGATGATATTATTTTGCTACTCAATTCAGTCTATTTCATTAAGTTAAAATCGACTGTCTGTATATCACTTTGTCCTTGTAACAAATCTCTGAAGAAAGTTTATATTAATAAAAAAAAGCAATATACGCCATATATATGAAATTAGAAACTTCTAGCAATGAAGTTGGTGTGAACATTAAAACTGCATTATATTATAATGGAATTTGCAGAGATGTGTCCTTTGTAATAACTACAAACAGTTAAACACTCATCATTAATCCATTCTAATCCAATAATGATATCTATCTATCTTCGGGTTTTTACAGCTGCTGCCGTCTTCCCGTGCCAAACCTCCAAAGCCTATGGTCTTGGGCATCTTCGATGCTTAGCCCTCTAGCTTGCATTACTGTCTTCATGTTTTCCTTCCATGTTAACCTTGGTCTCCCTCTTTTCTTCTTTCTGTTCGGATACCATTCATATAGTTGCTTCGGCCATCGCTCATCTTCCATTCTTAAGACATGTCCTAACCACTTTAATTCCTTCGCCTCAATTCTTTCAATTATGCTTTCTTCTGCTTCCATTATGTTTCTAATTTCCTTATTTGTGACATGTTCTAATCTAGACTTTCTGGCACTTCTCCGTAAATAATCCATTTCTAGAGCTATTAGTCTATTCTTGTAGTACTTATTGATTGTCCATACCTCACTTCCATACATTGCAACAGATTCCACCAATGTTTTACCAATATATTGTTTGTGTCTTTCCAAATATGCTTATCCCACCATATGGAATTTAACGATGATATTATTTTTGCTACTCAATTCAATTCTATGTTTGATAATAATGATATATTAAATAATTAAGAGGCTAACAAATCCTAAATCAAGCAATAGTGACATTTTTTTTAAAAGAAAAATTAACATTTGAACCAGGAATCAAACTGCAGACCTCCAATTTTGTACGTCGGGTGCAACCCACTAGATCATTCCAAACACGGGACAAACGCTAACATTTCTTTCCACTTATACAATTTTCTAACTTCCGAAGGCAGATAGCTAGAGCTATCAGCAACGCCATTAGAAATAAAATAAAGCAAATACTTTACAACATGGGAAGCAAAAATTTTTTCTAGGTTCCAATTATACACCATGCACATGCACCAACAAACGCAGAGCGGTTTACACTATGGAATCACGGAATGCAGCCAACATATACTCAATATTTAACGAACCTAAAAGCTAACCTAATCCAATTTAAGTACTCTAATCTGTGAAATACCAACCTAAAAGCTAATCTAATGCAATTTAAGTACTCTAGCCTGTAAAAGACCTATCTCAATTTCATCATCATCATCCATGCAAGTATTAGGCCGTGTGGCCTGTTACAGTTTCAAAGAGGAATTTTCCATCCAGCGATCTTTCGCCTTGGGGGCAATAGCGAAGTATGGCTTTTGGAATTCTATGAGATGGCATTCGTTGAAGATGGGCTTTCCAGTTGTTCTGGTAGTTTTGTATATGGTGAAGAATGGGTTCTACATCCAACTCTTCCATAATTTCCTCATTTCTTTTATGGTCGCACTTTGTGTAGCCTGCTGTACAGTGCATAAATTGCATCTCATTTGCTGTTATTTGGCTTTCATCTCTTCTTCGTATTGACCATGCTTCACTACCATATCTTAATACTGGTCTTGCGAGAACCTTATAAAGCCGTAATCTTGTGTTCTTCTGTACTAAAGATGGTTTCATTATACTGTTAATTATCCCCGTTGTTTTTGTAAAATTTGTGATTTTCTTTGATATATCAGCTTCATCTTCAAATGTTAAATTATAACCCAAATAATTAAATTTGTTTACTTGTTCTAAAATTTCATTATCCAAAACAATTTTGCTAGGTATAAGGTATTTCCCACAAAAGGCCATCACTAGTTTTCTTTGTATTGATTTCCATATTGTACCTTTTTGCAATTATATTAAAATTGTGTATAGAATACTGTAATTAAGTTATGTATGTAGGAAATAACACTATGAGGTTTATTTTAATATTGTTTAGTTGTTTCTTCACTCACCTCATACTTCTTAACTCCCAAGCAGACTCGAGTTTCTTCACTTCATTTCTGACATTCTCAATGCTGTATTATCCTGCAGTCTGCAGGACAGGAGGCCATTGGGACATCAGTTGTGAACGTAATACAGCATTGAGAATGTCACAAATGAAGTGAAGAAACTCGAGTCTGCTTGGGAATTAAGAAGTATGAGGTGAGTGAAGAAACAACTAAACAATATTAGAATACTGTAAATCTGTTTTTGTTGGAGCTATTAATACCAAATCATCTGCAAAAAGCAAAGAGTCTATTTTATGGTTTCTATTAATTTGGATAGAACCGTGTCTCAATTTTAAGTACTCTAACCTATGAAAAAAATGCAATGCCCCAAAAAAAAAAAAAAAAGCAAGTTCTGAAATTCTTAAGTATTTGTGTACAATTAATTAGTACATACTCTACGTTGTGTGCACTGGAACATGTGTTTGTTGTTGCATAGAACATTCATTAAATCAATATGGCTGCCACATCTTCATGCTATGTATGTTCTTAAATATCATAGAAACAATTGTTAGAAAAAATGTAAAAATCATTGTAAATGGTGGGAAATAATTTGAAAAATGCAACCCTAAGAATAAAATTTGACAGGAGTTCATGAAGGAATTAAAAAGGTCACGTCACAGGTTGTAAAATTTAGCCCCTAAATCAAGCAATAATGGCTTTTTTTAAAAAGAAAAATTAACGTTTGAACAAGGAATCAAACCATGGACCTCTGATTCTGTACAACAGTGTGCAGCCCACTACACATTCCAAACATGGCACAAATGCTAACACTTCTTTCCACTTACAAAATTCTCTAACTTCAGAAGGCAGATAGCTAGAGCTATCAACAATGCCATCAGAAATAAAATAAATAATAATAATAATAATAATAATAATTCCACGGCACGACAGGCCTAGAAGGCCCTTAGCCTACCAGCCGGCTGCTAATCTCACATTCACGTGTCAATTACAGAAGTAGATGATCATCTAGCCAGTGTAGGGGTGACATGTGGTCAGCATGTCGAGTCCCCAACTGTTATAGCTGGTTTTCTCAACCTGGAACCACTACTTATTGTAGCTACCCAAATGCCTCACGATGCTGGGTGGGCACTGGTCCCATACTGGCCAAGATACCGTGAGAAAATTTCTTCCCCCATGGAGACTCGAACCAGCGCAAGTCCTGTACCTCTGCACCAAAACTTCCTGCCTTAACCACTCGGCTACGGCACGGGACGAAATAAAATAAATACAACATTAAATAGTGGCATGTTGATAAAGGACTATTTAAATGCAAATATATGGAAATGCATATTAAAAAATATACCCAGTGGAATTCTCAGTTATTGATATTGCTGTCATGATTCTAAATGCATTGGACTCGGTTGTCTAGGGGATATATTCCTTTTTGCGGTCCTGAGTGTCACAACCTCAAACCTGGTTGAGGACAATGGATTTTTTTGGATGGAAAAATCCAAGGGACAAGTTCTCCAGAAAGAACTTTAAGTCATGGGTGCTGAACCTGAAGATTTTTGTGCTCATAAAAGAACTTTGAGCCTAAATTAGAGCTTCTGAGCAAAATTTATAAACCTTTTCCAAGTAATACCTACTTGCCTACTAGATGTATCTTTGAGGCGATGACACACTTGTCACATGTTGACACTGTAGGAAAATAAGTATAACTAAATTAGCCTTGGTTAAATAACTCCCATAAGGGAGCACCCTTGTCCCATATGGGGATGTATAGAAAGTTTGTTATAATGGATTATTCATTCAGTTCATCATTCATTGAAATTAAATATTTTTTTGATTACCAGCAGTAGAACTATTGAACTAATATTCTGATTAGTTCAGTTTTCATTTCATATTCATAGCCGCAGACTAAAAAGTGAACTACATGGTCTTTATAGGAAGCCAGATATAATAAGAACACTTGAGTCTCGTAGAGTGCGATGAGGAGGACATGTGGCACAAATGGGGAATGAAAGACATACATAGAAGCTTCTTGTAGGAAAAGCTGAGGAAAAATGTCCAGTTGGTAGACCAAGAATGAGGTGAGAGAATAACTTACTTTAATCATGATTTGAGAGAAGTAGATTATACAGGGAATGGTTGGAAAACATTAGCTTTGGATAGGGATGTATGGAGAGCTTATGTCTGCACGGTCATGAACCTACGGGTTCGATAGTGCCAGTGAGTTAGTAAGTTAGTCACAGACTAAAAAGAATAGTTATATGTGAATCCCGTTTTCTGGTAATTACTCAACATTGTTTTGGTTCCATAGCTAAATGGAGTGGAATATACATGCTTTATTATTTATCAAAAATAATTTATGAAAATTCTTATAGTTATAAAATGTCAAGAAAAAAATTCTCAAGAGCCTTATTATTATTATCGCATATATATTTTATAAAAAGAATGACAAAAGACAGATTCCCAATAAGATTTCTAGAATGGATGTCACTTGGTTGAAGACGAAGATGGCCAAAAATAATATGGATGGATGGTGCTTTGAGCAGCATGAGGGGAAAAAGGATTGGACAATAGAAACTGGAATGACACAGATATGGAGAAGAACGGGAGTAGATTAATTTGGTGCAGGAAGATGTGGAACTTGTTAAATAAACATATATTTTATAAAGGAATTATCAGCTATTCTAATGCAAATAGCAATCCATAAATCTTGTAACGGAAAACAATTCACTAATTGTATCAAATTTACTCTAGCAACTGCCATGTTTGGTCTATTCATTTTCAGTTGCACAGGGTATCTAAAAATAATTACGATATAATTAACAATTATTTTTCTTTTTACTTAATAAACTAAAAATAAAAAACACATTTCATTTATTTAAGTATAATCAACTTTTATAAGATTCATGATGTGTTCCGTTGAGGTTTATTCAAAATTAATATAAAATTATAGAATATTGGGAGATTTGAATCCTGCCGATGATGGGACAAGTCCCGAAAGCACTACAGTTAAATGATTAATTAAGTTGAGGAGACGGACCTTTCAGGTGAATATTCTATAATTTTATATTAATATTTAAGTATAGCAGCGCACACTAGGTATTTGCTAATACACGGTATAATAATTTCTCAGCCACATCCAAAGACTGCAACGATAAATAATTTGTGCCATTTTTAAATATTTTTGTTCTATTTAACATAAGACTGCCATTTGCACTAGAATCCCCCAAGTTATCTTTTACATGATAAAAAATGAGTGTATATAACTATGACAAATTACATTCTGTATATTCCATAAATTAAAACAGTAGAAATTACACTTATTTCAAGCAAAAAAAAACAAACAATTTGAACATATATGGCTAAATAACAATTACACTAATACAATTTCTACATTTTTCGATCTTGCATATTAAATACACTGCTCAAAACAATTAGAGGAACACTATGAAATATGTAAATATTTTTTCATTGGATAAAGGTACAAACATGAAATTAATAATGTACATTATTTGTGGTTATTTATTTATTGCTCATGTCAGTAAAAACAAATGAATAACGCTGACAATTAACTTTTCAAATAATTCCGCTATGTAAGCAATTGAATCTTGTGCTTATTTTTCAAAGTTAAACACTCGTTATATAGAGTTAGTATCGTGTATGGCCTCCACGACCTTCGATGACACTTGGCACCTTCATGGCATGCTCCCAATAAGATTCTGGATTTCCTCTTGCGGGATATTCTCCCATTCCTCCTTCAGAGCATCTCCAAGTTGCTGCAGAGTTTGTGGAGCTTGATGTCGGTTCCTGACCTTCCTGTCTAGAAGATCCCACAAGTGTTCAATAGGGTTGAGGTCTGGGCTGACCACTCCATTACCTCAATTTCATTCCTCCTCAGGAAATCCCTGGTGACAGCCGCAGAATGTGCCCTGGAATTATCCTCCATAAACAGAAATCCAGGGCCTACTCCAATGGCAGCAGGTACTACATGCTCTTCCAGAACGTGCTCGATATACCGGACAGCATTCAGTCGCTGGGGAACAAGTACAAGATCCGTACGATTGTTGTACATAACTCCGGCCCACACCATTATGGAACCTCCTCCGAATCTATCAATTTCCTGTATAGCCTCTGCAGAAAAATCTTTCTCCTGGCCGTCCCCACACCCTCAATCGACCATCACAACGTGTAAGACGATACCTGGATTCGTCCGAGAAGAGCATAGACTCCCACTGCTTCAGGTTCCAATCACCATGGTTTTCAGCATTGCTGCCTTATGCCCATTTGTTAAGCGTGGTTTTTTAACGGGCCTTTTTGGACGAATATTCTCTTTCCTTAATCTGTTCCTTATGGTTTGGTCTGAAACCCGGATTCCGGAAGCCATATGAAGGTCATTCTGCAGGTCTTTTGCAGTTTTTGTACGCTGTCAAAGAGCAGAAAGAACAACATATCTGTCATCCTGGGGGCTTGTTTTAAATTTACGGCCCTGGCCACGTCTTCTACAATACTGACCTGTCTCTCTGTGCCTGTTGCGTAACCTGGACACCACGGAAGGAGAAACCCCAAGCTCTCTAGCCACTTTTCGCAGAGATTGACCTTGTCGTAAAAGATGTAGAGCATGATACACTTCAAACTCATTTAAATGCCTCATTTGGCAGAGACTTCAATAAACAAGGTAATAATCAACATTCGTCACTATAGCAACATCAGGAAGCTTACCAATTAGAAGTGGCCAGTGCCTTTCAAAATAAAAATGTCTCTATATTTGTTATTTGAGGTATTTCGTTAGGTAATTTCTCGTATTTAGGCCATGGATCTTTAAAATTTATATCCAATGATAAAATTAATAATTCAATTTACATATTGTCCAACTTTCAGCATCACAGCTTTAAAAAACAATTACTTATTCAATTTATTACAAGTGTTCCTCTAATTGTTTTGAGCAGTGTATATCATTCATCACAAAAGATAAATTTTATTTGAAGAGAAAAATATATGGCTGAATTGGGATCTCAACCCTATGTCTCTGGTTCAGAGAGGTTCAAATGCCAATTCAGGCATACATTTTTCTCTCCAAATAAAATTCTATATTTTTGTTAGGTAAAAACTTTTAACGCAGTCTCTTCAGTTATATACCCGTAAGACATTTTATCAAAATAGAATTGTCTATTTTTATTATTTGGTTGTGGATTTTTAAAGAACATTTTATTACTGACTCGACTAGTTAAAGTAAAAAACAAATCATAAAACAATAAAGTTGTTTATAATATCATATTTGAAGAGAAAAATTATACGCTCAGACTGGGACTTGAACCCGGGACCCTTGCTTTTCTAGTCCAAGTGCTCTACCATTTGAGCTACCTGAGCAAGTATCGATCTAAACGAAAATTCTTCTCTATATACGTTGTAATTCCCGCCCACCAAATGCTTTGAAGCCTTTGCTTCTATCTTTGCAAATGGCGGCTCCTATATTAAGAAGACATATTTGGGAATTATACATTACATTATAAATGCCAGTACGGCTTTTTTCGATGTTCTTATTATTAGTTTCATACATCTCAATGATGGATAATCATATTTGAAGAGAAAAATTATACGCTCAGACCGGGACTTGAACCCGGGACCCTTGGTTTTCTAGTCCAAGTGCTCTACCATTTGAGCTACCTGAGCAAGTACCGATCTAAACGCAAATTCTTCTCTATATACGTTATAATATACTCACACAACCTTTGCAATTTTGATACAATTCATTCTTGATTCAAAATATCATGCAATTTGCTTAGTAAATTCCTATGTGCAGCAAATTCAATATAATATCAATTAAGATTTAAAATTTTGCTCAGATATTTAGTACTGACTACCAACAAACAAATATCAACAAAAATTAATTTTGGGTTTTTATGCTGAAAATTGTTATTATTAATGTTTTTTTTATTTTTTTTAAACACGGGAACTACAGTTTTAAAGAGAGTTCCTCTCATCCTCAGCCGACATTATGACTACCGAATTTGTTCGTTTGAATCTTCATCTATAACGTTGCCATCAGGTGTTGATTTGATGAGCCATGAGATATAGTCCCTTTCATCAGGAATTTCAAAATTCATGGATCTAAATTCGTTCTTCCAAATGTATATATTTTCCCAAATTGTTAATTTCAAAGGTTTGTGGTGAAATTAAATGTTTCTTACCTCTCCTCATAAATATTTTCTAAGTTGATCGCGATTTCGAGACTATAACTATCTCATCATCAGAACTTTGACTCATTCATTCTTCGTATTTTACTTTACTTTTGGTTTTTTGAAATGTCATAATGGTTAATTCAACCAATTTCTTGGGACTCCCAAATCTAACACTGTAGCAAATAGTTGTTTAATTATATTATTTTGGTCTGGACATCTTACCTCAATATTAATGTTGATTTGTTCTTGAACATGTTTCAAAACAATTCTGTTTTATCTTCAGCTTTCCCAGACTAAAAAACAGAATTTTTGAAACATGTTCAAGAACAAATCAACATTAATATTGAGGTAAGATGTCCAGACCAAAAATAATATAATTAAAATAACCTCAAAATATAACTTCCTAAAATTAAATATTAAATAGTTGTTCCTATTATTGTCATTGTACATCTCCCCAAAATCAGAAATTGCATGCACATTTTAAATCAAGACAAACCTGTTTCTTTACAACTTTGGCACTCAACTTAAACTTATTCAAACCTCGGTCTTAAATAATAAATTTATCACTTTCCATCGGATGACAAATTTTATTTGAAGATAAAAATATTCAAACCTGTTCATTGAATCAATGATCACATGAGGATTTTGAATGCGTTGTCAGTCAAACTGTAGAGAACTATGATGGGGCAGTTTTTCTCACTGATCAGTTCATGGATCTTATCACAGATATGTGTTATATATTTTTTGTGACGAGGATGCCTGCAACATACATATAACCATCCAAAGTAAATTGTTTTATATTATCTTGTAATCTGAAATGTTCTAAGGGCCAACATGCACATACTATTGAGTAACACTAAAAAACTGGAACCGGAAGTAATATCAATAAAACTAAATGTATGGTCACTCATAGAAATATATTATACAATGTAAATGGACAGTTAATGACAAATGAGGGAAATTTTGAAGAAGTGGCTGAATTCACATACCAAGGAACAATAATTACAAACATGAATGAGGTGCAGAAGGAAATTAAACATATGCTTGATTCTGGAAATGCATACTATTATCCATTACAGGGACTCTTTGTTACCCCACTTTTCTAGAAAACATTTTTTTCAATGCCACCATGTTGTCATTTCGACATTCTGCTATTCTCTCCTGGCATGGCAATATTGTAACCCACTTCTGAGGTTGGGGCACCTGGAAGGCAGAGTTACGCTGCCCCGATGATATATGATAGGTGATGATGAAATGGTAATGTGCCATGATGTTCAGGGACCGTTTGGGCTTAAAGTTGCTTGACATTTGTCTTACAGGTGAGGAAAAAGCCCGAAAAAAACCATCACCCAGGAAACTTGTCCTGACCGGGGATCGAACCTGGGCCCGTTGCATGACAATGCAACATGCTACCTCGAGACCACAGCGGTGGACACACAAAAAAACATAAACTGAAAATATATAAAAATATTAATCTCTCAGTTATACTATATGGATGTGAAACATGGAATCTTACTTTAAGGGATGAGAAAAGATTATGAGTATATGAGAATAAAATTCTTAGGAAAATTTATGGACCAAAGAGAGTTGAACAGACAAATGGAGAAGATTACGTAATAGTGAGGTACATTATCTTTATGAGAACCCAGATATAATAAGAAGAGGTAAGTTTCATAGACTGCAATGGGCTGGACATTTGACACTGATGGAGAATAAAAGAGGGGCTTGAAAACTCCTTGTAGGAAACCAAAGGGAAAGCATCCAGTAGGCAGGCCAAGAATGAGATGGGAGAATAATATTAACAATGATTTGAGGGAAGTAGATTATACAGGGAATGATTGGATAAGGATGTATGGAGACCTTATGTCCAAATGGCCATGAACCAATGGGTTCGATAGTGCTAGTGAATGAGTTGGTTAATCTGAAACATTCAGTAGGCTAATATTAAGAAATCACATTTTGACATTACCTTTTATTTCATACTGTAAGACCTAAAACCTCTTGGAGTCAGGGAATATAGTTATACATGAAGGAGAAACATCTACAACCAGGAGATTAGATAGACTAACAAAATTGGCTATTGGGAATCGGACGATGTCAAAGATATTAATCAACCGATGATCTATCTATCTAGTTTCAATACTTAGTGATCTTATAAATTAGAATTTAATATAAACTTTTGACAACCTCTATTACATGCAAAGGAATTCCTTTGTAATTAAAATTTCCCATAATATTGACCTATTAATTTAACTTTTACAGGAATTAATCACTATGAGGTTTAATTTATGGTAAAATCAAATGTTTCCTACCTCTCCTCATACAAATCTTCTAAGTAGATTGCGATTTCGAGACCATAAGGGTCTCATCTTCAGTATTATTTTGGCGACTGATGTTATGTCGATCGGAAGAAGAAGAGTTTCTTCCGATCGACGTAACATCAGTTGCCAAAATAATACTGAAGATGAAACCGTTATGGTCTCGAAATCACGATCTACTTAGAAGATTTGTATGAGGAGAGGTAGGAAACATTGATTTGACCATTGACCTATTAACTTTGTCAAAAGCTAGATATTTGACATTTTGGATAATTGATGTTCCATTACAGTTATAACAATATAAAGTTATATTTAATATTTGCACATAAACAGGCAGTCTTTAATAGTTTAATGTACAGACTTGTGAATGTTCTCATAAGCAGAGAAAATTTTAATAATAGCAAAAGAGAATGGTTTTGAGGAAAAGATGATTCATAAGAAATAAATAAATTCAAAAAGTGAACAATGAAAGTACTCTTCAGACAGTTAAAGAAGTTGGTAAAAAATTCAGAAAATTTACATACCATCCTTTAGCATTAATAAGTTTCAAAAATTTTTAGCATTTTTTTTTTCTTTCACAGAGAAAGAACACTATGAGGTTTAATTTAAGAATTAGATTAATGTATTCACATAGACTTTCACGGCCAGAGTGGCTATGATGATCTTGAAGAAGATTTTCGAGCTGTAGGCCGTGGTCGTGAGGCTTGCAGTTCCCCAATGTTTCGCCAGAGGCTGCATCTGGCATCCTCAAGGGTTGTCTTGAGACTGGCAATTCTGTCTCCTGTCCCGGCCTACAGCCCGAAAATCTTCTTCAAGATCAATTAAATTAATGTTGTTATTACCTCACCTCATATCCTTTTTATTCTAGACTGCAGTTTTGGAGCTCATCTCCATCGTCAGTAGCCTCTGGTCGACCGGTGTTATGTCGTTTCTTGGTGGTTTTCTTCTTACTTCTATCAGTGGACAGATGAACCTCTGAATCAGGTCAAAATTTGTAGGAGTTTCGAAATTCATGAGTTTATCTTTCTTGTTTTTTTGGATGTGGATTTTTTTCCAGACTGTGAGTTCTTTTTAATTATCTGTGTGTTTGATTAGGCTAGCTTTTGTATCGATTAAATGTTTTTCAGACTAAGTATGGGCTGCTACAGCTGACTTGTCCACTTCACCTTTTTTACATTTCTAAGGTGTCTTTTAATCTAGTTTTTAAATTTCTTTTTGTTTTTCCTATATAGATTTTGTAAATTTAAAAACTAGATTGAAAGAACACCTTAGAAATGTAAAAAAGGAAGAAGTGGACAAGTCAGCTGTAGCAGCCCATGCTTGGTCTGAAAAACATTTAATCAATACAAAAGCTAGCATAATCAAACACACAGATAAATAAAAAGAACTCACAGTCTGGGAAAAATCCACATCCAAAAGAAACAAGAAAGATAAACTCATGAATTTCGAAACTCCCGCAAATTTTGAATTGATCCAGAGGCTCATCTGTCCACCAATAGAAGTAAGAAGAAAACCGCCAAGAAACAACATAACACCGGTCGACCAGAGGCTACTGACAATGGAGATAAGCTCCGAAACTGCAGTCTAGAAGAAAAAAGGATATGAGGTGAGATAATAAAAACATTAATTTAATTCTTAATTTTCAGCAAATTTAACATTAAATTAGATCCATAAAATTATTATAGGTTGAATAATTTAATTAAAACCAACAAAAATTAAAAGATTGACGAAGGCAACAAATCAGGGATTTATCAAATTGATTGTAAAGATTATGATAAAATATACACAGGAAAAACAAAAAGGAACTTGAATATAAGATTGAAAAAACACCTTAGAAATGTTTAAAATGGGGAAACGAAAAAGTCTACAATAGCTGCATATGAATGGTCAGAAAAAAAACAATAGAAACTAAAGCCAAATTACTGAAACAATTAGAAAAATCTACGGAACTCATAATTTGGAGGAAATTTACATCCACAAGAACAAGGAGAAAACAATGAATTTGAAGTTCCAGGGGAAAAGGAAAAAAAAAATTGATTTGGAAGTTCATCAGTCAGCCAAAAGAGGGAGCAGAAATCAACCTACAGGATCAACAGTTAAGATGCATCGACAATATCACAGAAGCTTATGAAACCGGTCTGTAAGAAATATAAGAAAATATGAGGTGAGCCTAAATTCTTAACTCATAATAATTAAAAAGTTCTATTACCTGTCAATCACTAGACCAATGTTTTTATGGAACTCTTTTGTGTCAGAATCCAGATCAATATGACTTGCTAATGTTTTCACTACAACTGACTCCAGATTAAGGGCTATGATTTCCACACGTACTTTACTTGATATATTCCGCAATCTACTGGATAAATGTGAATTCATCTGAAACAACAACTCATATTACAAAATTCAACCCTTCGCAGGCAAAACCCCATATATGGGTGTCGCCTGTCCTTTCTCTCGCAGGCGGAAACCCATATATGAGTCGAAAAATACATCCTACTTTGCTGGCAGTTCTGGTAGTAGCTCCATATATTTTTTAAGAGATGGCAGTAGAATGTTCTATCATTCTGAGTGGGCAATTCCCTTTTAAATTCAGTTCGGAATATTTTCTTCTGAGGTAATCAGTGGAGTTCTTGGGTAGTGCGTCATTACATATTACGGTGGTTCATTCTTAACATATTTATCTTATTTTTCTCGGTAAAATGGCAAAAAGAAAACTGAATACAAGTGAGGAAATAGAACAAGCAGTGAATGAAAGTGGTAGTGAAGTTTCAGAATTGTCATTTAGCATTTCTTACGAAATATCGTCAAGTAGTGAAAGTGAATGTGAGAGTGACATAAGTGATACTGCCAACAATAGTGCACCTAGCTGGGTAGAGGTGTGTAATTTAGATCCCGGTCCAATTTCTAATAAACATCAAAAGGTTCTTGGGCAAATCCCTGTGTTGTATGCAGAACAAAAAGTGAGAAGAAAAAGACAATTTATATCTGTGAAACTTTTGTGTCAAAACCTGATCTACATCCAGATGTGTGTTTCAAAATTTATCATACAGAGGAGAATTTTTAGGAACAAAATCTCTCCAATCTTACTTTACATCATTCTTAGAAAAATCAATATAGGCTTACCTATATCAGTTATGAAAATTCTTCCTTGTCAAGGTGCACTATTTACATTAGTTTTATTATTATTATTAATATCATTATTATTACCGGTACTTTTATTCTTATTATTATTTATTAATATTGCTATTATTATGAGTATTTTGTGAAGGAACTTTTCATGCAATAACGTACTAATAAAGAGTGATCAAAAAGTGTACAGTTAAACAGGCCAGTGAGACTTATACCATTTTCGCAGTGACATAATTTATGTAAAATAATATGTCATTTTGAAGCACAACAGTGATGGATATCAACAAAAAAAAAAACAAGGTATATGTTAAGTTATGTAGATAGGAAATAACACTATGAGGTTTTTTAATATTGTTTATTTTTATTTCACTCACCTCATACTTCATAACTCCTCGCAAACCCAGGGTTTCGTCACATCATTTGTGACATTCTCAATGCTGTGTCACGTTCACGTTGAGTTGTGAATGTGACACAGCATTGAGAATGTCACAAATGATGTGACGAAACCCTGGGTTTGCAAGGAATTATGAAGTATGAGGTGAGTGAAATAAAAAAATAAACAAAGGTATATGTTTGTTTTTTATAAGTAAATGCACAATTTAAGTAACATTTATTAACTATATTAAATTAATGTTGGGAAGTAAACATTATGAGGTATAATCATTAAAGAGTCGGAGTTATGGCTGAAAATGAACATGACTATGTTTGAAATCGCGATATCATGGAAGCATGAATCCTATGAGGTGAGTTGTTTAAACAATATGTTCTCCGATGAATTTTAATAACATTTATTAACTTTTTTATGAAATTAATTATTTTCAAATTTTATCTTTCGCCCTGGGCCATAAAAATCGTCATCCGAGAAGGGTTAAGATTTCACTTCCTTGTGAATATACGTCCTGATTTTTGCAATATAAATCACTGGATAAATAAAAAAGCAGTTCTGTGAGATATGAAACATTTATATAGAAAGATTGTGATCCTGCAAAATTTATAAATCTGAACTTATCTCTCCCCCTTAGCCTGAACCCTTCACAAGTCTTGTCATATATTAGTATGACAAACCACACTGAGAGGTTAAATTATTATTACCTCATAGTATATTTGAAGAGAAAATATGCTCAGACTGCAGTTTGAACCCAGGACCTTTGGCTTTCTAGGCCAATGCTCTACACTGAGCTACCTGAGCACTCCAATCTAAATGCAAATTTTTCTCTTATACAATGTTAATTCCCGAGTGCCGAATGCTATAAGCATTTGCTCGATTATGCAAATGGCAGCTTATTATTTAAGAAGACATTTATTGGAATGTTCTTATTATTAATTTCATACATCTCAATGATGGATAAATCATATTTGAAGAGAAAAATTATACGCTCAGACCGGGACTTGAACCAAGGGTCCCGGGTCAAGTCCCGGTCTGAGCGTATAATTTTTCTCTTCAAATATAACATTTATTGGGAATTTAAAACACTTATTTATAAAGCCAGTAGGGCTCTTTCGATGTTTTATTATTAATTTAATACTTCTCACTGAAGGACAAATTATATATGAAGAGAAAAATACATGCTCAGACTGGGGTTTGAACCCAGGACCTTTGGCT
>JASPKZ010004156.1:0-87958 GCA_030220185.1 Diploptera punctata | reverse complement strand
TTCTTAGGAAAATTTTTGGTCCAAAGAGAGATCAACAGACAGATGAATGGAGAGGTCTACATAATAGTGAGCTACATGATATTTATAGGAAGCCAGATATAATAAGAACAGTTAAGTTCCGTAGACTGCGATGGGCAGGACATGTGGCACGAATGGGAAATGAAAGAGATGCATAAAAGTTTCTTGTAGGAAAACCAGAGGGAAAACGCCCAGTTGATAGATAAAGAATGAGGTGGGAGAATAATATTAACTATTATTTGAGAGAAGTAGATTATACAGGGAATGATTGGAAAAAATTAGCTCTGGATGGGGATATATGGAGAGCTTATGTCCGTGAACCATGAATGGTTCGATAGTGTCAGTGAGCTAGTTAGTAAGTTCTTGTAATTATACATATAAAATGTGTGTCAGCTGGCAACATGTAGTCATAAGTAATGCCACGAGTGATTTCCAAACTATCGATAAATTCACGACTCACGAAGTGAATCGTGAATTTATCTAGAGCATTTTGAAATCAAGAGTGGCATTTGTTAAGACTATTTAACGAATAAAATTAAGCTTTTACTCACAAATCATTGTTTAACTACAGCTATTTTAAATATATATATATATATATATATATATATTTAATGTAAACGGCGATGTTTGAAAACAAATCAGAAATGTGAGGTTATGTTCATTCACTGCTACTAGATCATATTATGTATTGCCAAATGAGATCGCAATATTGTAAGAATGTACTCAAGTGGAGAAATATTGAAACACATCAAACTATATATCATAATCAACAATGCGGGTTATTCATTTATTTTTTTTTAGTAAACAACTCAGTAAAATCAAGGAATCTGTTCATTATTTGCTATATTTAATGTATTTGTTGGAGAAAAATAATGTTCTGTCCTGTTCAGAACATTAAAAAGGAGGAGCTTTCTTTATCACAAAAGCAGGAGCTAATAAAGAGAAATCGATAAAGCGCGAGGTGAAACACGACTGCCATTGGTTGTAAAACGAAATTCATTGAAACGTGATTGATCACTGACTAGCATTTGTGGCATTAGTTAAATAATCATTGTAAATTTCTGTTTATTGGTAAAGCGTCTTATATACAACTTTCGGGAATTTAATTCTGGAAAGTTAATAACATTTCAAATTCGGGAAAGATGTTTCGGGAACTTGAATTTGAGAAAATGACATTCGGGAAAATGGATGGTAAAGCCGTTAAAGGTTTGTTGAGCCAATAATGATGATGCTTATGAGAAAATGGATCCTGGTAATAAAAATAAATCCCTGCATTTGCTTTGACTATTTAACCCATGCCCCAAATGGGAGTCAATGACCAATCACTTTTCAATGATTTCTGTTTTACAACCAATCAGAGTCGTGTTTCACCAAATATTTATCAGTGTTATAATTACCATATTAAAGAAAGCTCCTCCTTACAATATTGCGTTCCTTTGGCAAAAAATAGTATGATCTGGTTGCAGTGATAAACAAATGAAGCAGTAGAAGCGTACCTATCGTTTCTCATTCGTTTTCAAACATCGCCGTTTACATTAAATATATAAATATTTTAAAATAACTATAGTTAAATAATGATTTGTGAGTAAACAGCTTAATTTTATTCGTTAAATAGTCCTAACAAATGCCACTCTTGATTTCCAAATTCTCTAGATAAATTCACTCCTCACTTCGTGAGTCGTGAATTTATCGATAATTTGGAAATCACTCGTGGCATTACTTATGACAATTAAGTGAATCCAGGATAAAAATACAATAGGTTTGGTCGGTCCCATATGGTTTGAAGACGGGACTTCCTAAATATGAGTCTCAAAAGCTGCCATCTGAGACAATTCGATCGTTAATATTTGATTTCCTTCCTTTCCCTTGTCAACAAGTCAAAAGAAGATTTAGAAGTAAAGTAAGGGTATGGTAACACAAACAACATTTCTGTTTCAGCACGAAAGCTTATATTCATTTAAATTTTTAAACAAGTTTGTTAGTACAACTTATTGATTTTTATTCTTCCCATCTAGACTCCCATTTCCCCCGAAGAGAGTCATAATTCTCTTCTATACACTTGTGAGACACTCACGGCCTGTAAATTTTATTCTCCCCACAAAACACTGCATTATCAGCGCCAATTTTATCTTCACATTTTTATACAATAAATTTCAAAGAAGTTAAAAAATAAACTTTTTTGAATCTCAATAGTAATATTTAACTTTACAGCAACTAGGTCAGCACCTTCTTTGTCAACTATTAATTAAATTAGCAGATGTTCTGGTTAGTGGCGTCTAGCTCGTACTTTTGGACTTCCGGGGTTTAGCCCCGAAAGATAAAGTCCGTCACGCAGAACTGCATAAACTAAGCTAATTCCTCAGTAAATCGAATTTATGTTTCTAAACCGTGGAGAGCGAACACATGATCTCATAATATAAATCTTAATTTTAAAATCTATTAGTTGATATAACAGATAAATCAGCTTGTTTGAGTGATAGGCTTACATAAATGATAGGGATAATTAAGTATAATATAAATAAATGCTATACGCCCAGATACAGTTCTAAAATTTTATAAATCAATGGCTCTCCCAACTCTACATTAGGCTCTGAAACCTGGACTCTTGCTACAGACAAATTAATTAGGATAGTAGCTGCAGAAATGAAGTTTTATTAACGCCTTTAGCGGGTTATACGCTTTATGACCACTTGAGAGACGAAGATCCGCACAGCTCTCAACACACCAGCAACTACTGAAACCATCGAAACATAACTAACTTACTGGCACTATCGAACCCG
Source organism: Diploptera punctata (assembly GCA_030220185.1). NCBI lineage: Eukaryota > Metazoa > Arthropoda > Insecta > Blattodea > Blaberidae > Diploptera > Diploptera punctata. The sequence continues at coordinate 85,160 of JASPKZ010004156.1, read as the reverse complement.
TAGGTTCATGGCCGCGCGGACATAAGCTCTCCATACATCCATATCCTGAGCTAATGTTTTCCAATCATCCCCTGTATAATTTACTTCCCTAAAATAATAGTTAATGTTATTCTCCCACCTTATTCTTGGTCTACTAACTGGGCGTTTTCCCTCTGGTTTTCCTACAAGAAGCTTCCATGCACGTCTTTCATTTCCCATTCGTGCCACTGTTCTGCCCATCGCAGTCTACGAGACTTAACTGTTCTCATTATATCTGGCTTCCTATAAAGATGGGTTCGAGTCCGGTGGGGTCAGGATTTTTAAACTGATCCAAACCTTCTGGCGGCACTATGGCCCTGGGATCGACTCAGCCTCTAACAAAAATGAGTACCAGACGCTTGTTCTGGGAGTAAAGGCGGCCGTCACGCAGGATTGACAACCCGGCTGACATCAAGTGCCGATTGTCAATAAAAAGTGGGAGCCTTAACCTCCTACTACCCCAAGGATCTCCTGAGGCCTGTAGTGGGATCACTTACTATAAAGACCGTACCAAAATAATTGGTATGAACTTCTCCTTAGAATGCCAAACAATAGACTACATCTGAGGCTATTCAATTACAGACCCACTGGGCGAAGAGACCTTGGACGACCTAAGAAGCGAGGGACCAGTTTCTATCCTGAAGCAGAACAGGCCAATGGCCTATTCCCCGATTGTTACGTTGATGATGATAAATAAATGCTACTGTTAGATAGGAATTTGTCGTTTTAAAATTTAAGTAATTCGATATTAAGGCTATTCTATGCCACCGTTCCACCTGTGAATATTCGATTACGAACAAGTGACTTTTAGAGTTGTGTTGGTCAATGTGATAATACATGTTCCCGTTAGACCCAATATGTTTGCTCACATATAAAGGGATTATATCCAAGAGTCCACCTACATAAGTGGACAAGTTAGGGTGACGAAATGGACAAGTTAGGGTGACGAAATGGACAAGTTAATGTTAGTTTGGGCAAATTAGTGTGATAAAATGAGCAAGTTAATACACCAGATTAATTTGCGTTCACTTTGTTTGTTAACAGGTTTTTGTGATATGTTGACTACACTGTCTGTGAAATAACTAATGCACATTTTACATTGCTAATATACTGATTTTAGGTTACTTTAACGTTAACTTCTCACTTTATTTTAAGGCATTTTCACTTTTTTTAGGAAAAAATCAACATATATATTTCTCTCAGGTAAATATTCACATACTGCAACAATAAATTGTGCGTTTGTCCGTTTTTTATTCAAATTATGTTGGTGGCACGGTAGCATAGAATCCCCAATGTTAATATTATTTTTGTAGAATAGGCTACATTTATTAATTGAAAATATTAAATCCTATTAGGCCTTATACTTATAAAAATTGAAATAGAAAATATATTGTATTTTGAAAAAAAAAAAGGAAAAAAACGTCATATTTTTTAAATGCAACACATCCTCTAATATATGTGAAATAATTGGAGAGGAGCTAAACTGGTTACGACATAAAAATGATAGCATGATTATAATTATCAAAAGACTGAATACTTGTATTACTGTGCAGAAGTTCAGTCACTTTCAATAGGCTGCATTCTGACGTAATCACTAAATCAAGGTAGTGAGAAGAAGTTGTAATACAATATCTAAATACAGAGTGATGCTATAAGATCGTGCAAGAATTAAACAGGACATAGGTGATGCTCCACTGGACAATTTGAGTTAGGGAACCTAGGGTTGGAGTCCTTCATGGTATCTTTACCTTGCCGTGGTGGAGTGGCTTGCGTGCTTAAATGATCTCGAGAGCTATACCGACGGTAGCATTGCTGCCGATAGGGTTACCCATGCCGGACTGATCGAAGGTGATAAGCCAGACGAAAAAAGTACCTTGGTCGAAAGAGTGACGATCTTTCACCGTAAAAAATACAACCGTGAAGAAATGCGGACATGGGTTCAACTGGGGCAAAATTTTCCGGAGGTCAAATAGTCCCCCATTCGGTTCTCCGGGCGGGGACTACTTCAGAGAATCCATGCCAAAGGCTTAAACATAAGGATATGTTCCTAGGAACATGGAATGTTAGGACTTTATACAATAGCGGGGCACTAGAGTTATAATGAGAACAGTTAAGTCTCGTAGACTGGGATGGGCAGGACATATGGCACGAATGGGGAATGAAAGATGTACATGGAAGCTTCTTGTAGGAAAACCAGAGGAAAATCGCCCAGTTGGTAGACCAAGAATGAGGTGGGAGAATAACATTAACTATGATTTGAGGGAAGTAGATTATACAGGAGATGATTGGAAAACATTGGCTCAGGATAGGGATATATGGAGAGCTTATGTCCCCGCGGCCATGAACCTAAAGGTTTGATAGTGCCAGTGAGTTAGTTAGTTAGGGTTGGAGAAGCCAGCATATGGAAGTATATTTGTCTATCACATTGTCTAGCGTTACTGTTTTCTAGCTGATTTACAACTAACGTGCCTAAACGTTTACATGTGCCATGCTGTTTATTTACATGTACTAGATCATTTAGTTCCTGCAAGGAAGAGCCTGATGACTAGAAAGTCATGATGCAGGATGTGACCTGATTCCCCTTGATTATTTCCTATGGAGATATCTAAAGTCACTTGTGATTGAGACTCCAGTGAAAAATGATGGAATTAGTTGTCAGGATTGCAAACTTATAGACCGAATAATTAAATACAGGAACGACTGGAAAGAACATAGGCCTATTGATAGAAGAAAGATTTCCAAAATTATTGCTAAATTATAAACCGCACGGAAGGAGAAATGTTGGACGCCCACACAGAAGATGGTCTGAATAATTGTAACAATTCTAGCTTTCATAAAACCGGAACGAGCCAACAGGCTTAATCCCTTGATGATGATGATGATGATGATTGCAAACTCACATAAACATTTGTGCATTTTACCATAGAGTCCACATCATCTGGCGATACTCTGAATAAAAAGTGCTTACCTTCTCTGTGATGTAATGCCGGTTAAAGTCCGACCATCTGAACTTCTCCATAACCAAAGTAAGTTATTTTCATCTGAAATAAAAATAAATACCTGTTTTATATGTAATAACACCGAAATGAATATTCTCTATATTAACTTTACTATAAATAAACTTGCAAATATTATTATTATTATTATTATTATTATTATTATTATTATTATTATTATTATTAATTTCAATTCAATTGAAGGGCTTCTTGGAATAAATGAGCTGAAAGACAAAAATTAATGTAGGCCTACTTCTTATGATTCGTTGAATAAGTAAAATGAAAAATAATTACAAATGTTTATCGTAATTATTTTAAGATTCCCCGTGCTGATTACCGGCGTTGCCCGGGAATCTACTTATCTCGATCTTCTTGGCATAAATGAGCTAAAAGACAAAATTCATTATTATGAGTTACCCGTAAAAGAATACCCGTCATGTGCTGCTATGCTTGCACAGTAATCTACGTACTTGTCTCGATCTTCTTGGCATCAATGAAAGACAAAAATGGTTATTGTGAGTTATCCGTAAGAGATAAACATATGCTGTCGCGGACTTTTTTGTAGAGCTTTTTGAGATATTCAATTCTGTGTACATTCATTTTGTGTATTTGTTATTGTTTAGGCTGCGTAAGCCATTTATGCTAGTTTTTTCATGTTTTTCACTACAAAGGGCGATTTTTTAGGGTGTAGGATTTGGGTATCGCAACTCTCTTATAGCCTATGTTCATCCCGGGAATCTCCTGAACATTTTGCAAAAAGCCCTATCACAATCGGATCAACGGTGTGGCCGCGCATGAAGTACGAACAAACAAACATTCATTTTTATATATTAGATTTCATCTTTTGTTTGTAGTTTGATAATACTACTACGAAGACTATGCATAGCACGCTAGAATCAACTGCGTCTCCTTGGCAACCAATTTACTACTATCAATATAGGGTTTAGTCGCTTAATTCACGCATATTTAGCGGCGTTGTTGTTAAGCCGAAAGTCGATGTAGATAGGATAGAAATAAGGTGTTTACCTCTCTAGAGCAGGACTATCGGAAATCACGCATTGCCGGACAAGGAGAGAGGCCGAAAGCTAGAGATGTGGAATGAGCCACACTACTCTAGCTATAGCACAGGACTCATTCAGCGTCACAATTCAAAGCTGAAATGAAAGGGCGGAATAATTTTACACAGAGGCCTCTTTTTTCAGGCTTGACGTTATAATAATTCTGTGGTCAAGGGATCTCCTGGTAATAGTTTATGTTTATTTGGTTAATTATTTTAAGAAATTAGGCAAAGGTTTATTCGCCTGTTCATCAAAAACATCGCTTCATTGGGAAAAATTCGCTGGTCCCCGAACATAATTATAATTATAATCATTATAATCATCATTATCATCACTCGAAGAATTAGGCAATTGCATGTTCCGACTTCATAATACATTAACCCAACGTTTTCTAGGTCTTCCAACATCACGTCTTCCTCTTGCTTGACAATTTCTTGCTAGTAGTGGATATCTCTCATTACTCATTCCATTCATGTGATCAATCTACTTTTGTCTATAATTCGTGATTTTATCCAAGAGATGCTGCACTTCTACTTCTTCTCTTATACCCTCATTTCTGATTCTATCAAGTTTTGCACATCCTTTAATTTGTCTGAGGAACCTCATCTCCACCGTCTGTATTCTATATTCTCTATTTATTTCGCTGGAGCCCAAGTTTCACATTCATACAACATTGTGAGACATCATAATTACCCATATCATAATAGCCTTATTTAGTATGAATGTGTAAGTGAATTGTTTGATTTGTCTTAAATGTTTTTGTTGTCTCGGAATTGGCCTGGCTTTCATCTGATCACTCATTCAGAGGGGACCTCGATATCCTTGTGTGGTCAAAAAGTATGAGTGCGATCCAGAGTTTGAAATTCTCTCCCGACAGGTCGTGTTCCTGTAAAGTTTGGGTGTCGTGGGATGTAGAAATACCCGTAAGAGGAAGATTAAAATAAAGTAAATAGAGAGAGAGAGAGAGAGAGAGAGAGAGAGAGAGAGAGAGAGAGTAATAATAATTATTACTAATCTAATAATTGCTATATTAGATACTGAAATCCTGGCTCCTTACATCAAAGTAGTTCTAAAAGTTTTTAGGTACAATTTGTTTCCATTCTGCATTTGATGTCTTAGCAAAAAAGTTAATATGCTGTAAATAAAAAATGACGACTAGTAAAGGCATTTTTTAAAAATCTCCTTTCAGTAATATACATTTTTTAAAATAACAAGAAAATATAATTAAGTATAAATCCCTGAAGAATGAAATATTCCTGGAAAAATGTCTTTAGATAACGTCTCATTCTTGCAGTTAACTCGTGCCGGTAGACTGGGAGGAGGAACTGTATTAAGAAATATGAAGATAAGATTCCGAGCAAGAGGGTTTTCATTAGTGCAACTCTCGTGAAATACGTTTGTACAGCAACTGCTAACAGACATATGATAAAGAGCATGTAGTTTGGGCTCTTATAGGATTTCAAAGCATTTCCAACCCATGTTTTACATAGCACATCACTCTCTCTCTCTCTCTCTCTCTCTCTGTTCTATGCTAATGTCCTATATTAATGTACAACTTCATTTTTCGGACTTCTTTCTTTAAAAATGTGTCTCAAACTTATCCTATTAGAAATGAATATTTCTTTTTTTTTAATCCAGCCCCTATAAATTATTTCACTGGCGTCTTAAGTAAAGAAACTTTTGGCATCCTCTTCCTATGACTCTACTCCTTATTTTGATATAGCAAATAATAATAACTAACTACCAAAACGCCCAGTTGGTAGACCAAGAATGAGGTGGGAGAATAACATTAACTATGATTTGAGGGAAGTAGATTATACAGGGATGATTGGAAAACGTTGGCTCAGGATAGGGATATACGGAGAGCTTATGTTCGAGCGATCATGGACCTACGGGTTCGATAGTGCCAGTGAGTTAGTTAGTGAACTAATTTACTCACATACCCTAGCGAACCCGTAGGTTCATGGCCGCGCAGACATAAGCTCTCGCCACATCCATATTCTGAGCTAATGTTTTCTAATCACACCTTGTATAATCTACTTCCCTTAAAAAAGGCAATGATTCCACTATAGGCCATAGGAGACTCTCGGGAAAGTAGGAGATTGAGGCTCCCACTTTTTCTAGACAATCGGCACCTGATGTCAGCCAGGTTATCAGCCCTACCTGACGGCTGCCTTTACCCGCCAGAACAAGTGTCCGGTACTCATATTCGTTAGAGGCTAGGCTGAATCGACCCCAGGGTCATGATGCCACCAGAAGGTTTGGGTCAGTTTAAAAATCGTGACCCCACCGGGAATCGAACCCTCGACTTTCTGGGTTCTAGCTCTCTTCGCTACGGCGTGCCTCCCAATCTACTTCCCTTCAATCATGGTTAATGTTATTCTCCATCACTATCAACTGGGCGTTTTCCGATTGATTTTCCAACAGGAATCTTCCAAGCCCCTCTTTCAATCCCCATATGTGCCACATGTCCTGCCCATCGCTGTCTTTAATAATAAAACCTTTATTTTATTTAGCAGAGTTTAGCTATATCCACTAATCAACCAGGTGATAAAGTTCCAACAATTAATATTATAAATTGATTAATAAAAAATAAATGATTACATAGTATACCTAATATAATTAATACATAAAATGCGTTGCATTGGATACAAATTAAAAGATAAAAAGTAGATAGGGTAATACGGGTAATATTAATTTAAATTAAAATAAAAAAAATACTAATGAAAATAATAAATTTCATTACATATAGCTTGACTTAAAAGTGTTTAGTGTGGGACAGCCCCTGGTATCTTCAGGAAGGGACTTCAAGGAGTAGGCAATGGCTACTGTTAAAGAAGTAGAAATGAAATCTTGACCTACTTGCTGGGCGCTTTCCTTCTGATTTTCCTACAAGGAGTTTTCATGCACCTTTCGTGATACATATCCTGCCCAACACAGTCTACGACACTTAACTGTTCATACTAATGTTTCAATAAAGAATATTATATATCTCACTTTGTTTTTTAGTAGTGTTCTCCATTCACATTTTTGTTCATCTCTCTTTAGTCCAAAATACTTCCTATGAACTCATTATCGACTATTCATAGTCTTTAATAATAATAATAATAATAATAATAATAATAATAATAATAATAATAATAATAATAATAATAATAATAATAATAATAATAATAATAATAATAATAATAATAATAATAATAATAACAATTATAATAATAATTATAATAATAATAACAATAACAATAGTAAATAATAATAATAAATAATAATAATAATCCATCCATAGTAATTCTCCCCGAGGCCAGGTCTTTCACTGCAATCATAGCATTTTCATGCTATGCTTTGCAGCTTTACTGGAGAATTGTAGGTGTGGTAGCTTCCCGTTGCTTTCCACACCGGTGAAGGATGATGATGATGATGATAATTATGGCAATATGATTTCAGGGACCGTTTGGGCCTTAAAGTTTTCCTGACATTTGTCTTGCAGGTGAGGAAAAAACCCCGATAAAAACCTCACTTAGAAAAACTGTCCCGACCGGGGATCGAACCCGGGCCCGCTGCGTGACAAGGCAGCACGCTACCTCGAGACCACAGCGGTGGACATATAATAATAATAATAATAATAATAATAATAATAATAATAATAATAATAATAATAATAATAATAATAATAATAATAATAATAATAATATTAATATTATTTTATTATAGTATTATATTATTATTATCATTATTTTTATCATTCATTCATTCATTCATTCATTCATTCATTCATTCATTCATTCATTCATTCATTCATTCATTCATTCATTCATTCATTCATTTTGAAAATTTTTCTCATCATTGAGGATTTCTCCAACCAATCTTAATAATTGACACGAATTAAAAAAAATACATAAATGACTATGGACTTAGAGATTATCAGTTTTTAATATACAGCGGTGGACATATAATAATAATAATAATAATAATAATAATATTAATATTATTTTATTATATTATTATTATTATTATTATTTTTATCATTCATTCATTCATTCATTTTGAAAATTTTTCTCATCATTGAGGATTTTCTCCAACCAATCTTAATAATTGACACGAATTAAAAAAAAATACATAAATGACTATGGACTTAGAGATTATCAGTTTTTAATATACATTCACAAATTTCCCTTAATTAAAGTTCTCCATCGTTTCCTGTCGTCTGTCTCTTCATCCGTTACACCCAAATTTCCTCATTATTATTATTATTATTATTATTATTATTATTATTATTATTATTATTATTATTATTATATCATTATCATTATTATTATTATTATTATTATTATTATTATCATCATCACTATTACTATTATTATTATTATTATTATTATCATCATCACTATTACTATTATTATTATTATCATCATTACTATTACTATTATCATTACTATTACTATTATTATTATTATTATTATTATTATTATGATCATTATCATTTGGTAAATTTGGTATCAAGAGTTTCTTCCTGGTAACTGTACTTTTAAGGCGGAGGGCGCATTTGAAATGAAATTCTGTTAATTGGTAGACTGGAACACGAAATCCTGCAATTTACAATAGTAATCCGTAGTATTTGGAGTTGAAGTGGTAAACAAGCCTGTGCAAACTGTATTTGTGAACTCTCCTTTGCAAGGCTCCTATTTGCTCTAGAGTCACGTGGCTTGTATTACATAATCTAATCAAATGTCCATTTGATTCCTATATATATACGTCAGTAGAATAAATCAATTTGCCATTGACACTTTTTGTCACATACAAATTCGCCATTTAACTGTTGCATATTACTAGATTATTTCATAAGTAATGCCGGTTTTTAATGCATGCCTGGTGGAATTTTGAAGGTGCGATTCACTGGGAGTTTGTTCCCAACAGGCGTAAAGTTGATGCGGGTCTATTCTCAACAACTAGTAAGAGATCTTGAATTTTAAATAGTGTGGGTTTAAACCCGACAAAAATTCAGGAATTTGAAACAATTTATTGTATATCTGGCTTAACTTGGCAAAGAGAGAGATGAAGATATGCTAGATCCTTGACCGCTTTCGCCCAGTTACAAAAGAACGAACCCACCCTGTTGTCAGATTTCGTATTCTCCCTTACCCCTATTAACATCTGGTAAAGAAACGCCAAAAACACTGGTGCGAGTGAGAAAAGCGAGCACAGTTCTCTCTTTCTACAAATTTCTTGCAAAGTTAAGCCAAACGAATAATAACTGCTACCACATCCAGCATAAACCCTCATCTTTCGCCTTCAGATTACCATCTGTTTCGATCCATGATCCATTTTGCCCATTTATTGCGTGAAATTTTGAAAACTTTGAAGCTGCAAGTTTCATCGAATTCTTCGCATAAAAACCAGATACAGTAACGTCGCGGGATAAAAAAAAAGGCTCAAAACCATATGATATGATGTTAACTGCTTTGAAAGGGAAGGTTAATTTCTTATCAATAAAAATAATGCAAATTAATTTTTTTTAAAAAAAGACATCATTGTCTGTCCAACGGATCTGTGCCCCCGTAAGATATGCGAACTAAAGTCTACTCCCTTTTCTGCCTCGGCAAATCATTTCCCTCCCTGCATTCCTATCTCTCTCTCTCTCTTTTCTATCTTTCTCTTGCACTTGCACTCCAGTGTTGTCAACTCAACTCCAACCTTGCATTATTCAATATTCAAGAGCCGTGGCACTGGGGGAATTTTAGCATCATCCCTACTGGGTGAGTTACCTTGGCTGTCGTTTGACGTAGTTGGAGGGGAGTGCGGTGAAATGGTGTGAGTATAGATGTGCACTTTTCTAAGAACGATGTCAGCGCTGTAGGGGTACAGATCCGTTGGTCCGAGTATACTTATGACACAGTACGTAGGCTATACCAGCCTACGTTATTCAAAGTTTCTTAACGTTCGGTATGATTTAAAACACTATCAACATCGTTTGATATATTATAGGTAGAGAAGTAGTATTATACAGAGTGTAAATTATAACTAACTAACTCACCGGCAAAAACGAACCCGTAGGTTCATCGCCGCGCGGACATAAGCTCGCCTTACATCCCTACCCTGAGCTAATGTTTTCCAATAATTCTCTGTATAATCTACTTCCCTCAAATCATGATGAATGGTATTTTCCCACCTCATTCTTGGTCTACCAACTGGACATTTTCCCTCTGGTTTTCCTACAAGAAGCTTCCATACACGTCTTTCATTCAACATTCGTACCACATGTCCTGCCAATCGCAGTCTACGGCACTTAACTGTACTCATATCCGGTTTCCTATAAAGACCATGTAGTTCACTGTTTGTAGTCTTCTCCATTCACCTGTCTGTTCATCTCTCATTGGTCCAAAAATTTTCCGAAGAACTTTATTCTTAAATACTCGTAATCTCCTTTCCTCCCTTAAAGTAGGAGTCCATGTTTCGCATCCTTATAATATAGGTCCTAACTGGTAGAATAATAGTTTTATATATTTTAAGTTTAAGGTGTTTTTCAATGAAGTCCTAATATTACATGTTCCCAGGAACATGTCCCTGTGTTTGAGCCTTTGGCATAGATTTCCTGAAGTAGTCCCGCCCGGAGAACCGAATGGGGGACTTTTTACCTCCGGAAAATTCTACCCCAGTGGAACCCATGTTCGCATTTCTTCACGGTTGTATTTTTACGGCGAAAGACCGTCACTCTCGACCAAGGTACTTTTTCGTTTGGCTTATCACCTTCGACCAGTCGGGCATAGGTAACTCTATCGGCAGCAATGCTACCGCTGGCTTAGCTCTAGGGATCATTTAAGCACGCAAGCCACTCCACCACGACAAGTAAAGATACAATGGAGAGGAGTGTAAATATATATATATCAATGCCACTAGGTTGTAATTAGGACATTTATGGTATTGTCTGCTGGCATGGCGTACTTGTAATCCATTTATAAGGTTGGGGCGTCTTGAAGGCGGGGTTACGCTGCCCCGATGGTACGAGAGGTGATGATGATGATAAATCGCCAGGAAAGACCTTATACTAAACAATCTACTGAGTTGAATATTATAAAAGATGGCCAGATGGTGTTCGGGGACCGTTTGGGCCTTATTTTTTTCTGACATGTGTCTTATAGGTTAGGAAAAACCCAGAAAAATCCTTACCTAGGAAACTTGTCCCGACGAGGATCGAACCTGGGCCCGCTGCGTGACAAGACAGCACGCTACCTCGAGATCACAGCGATGGACATAAATGTTGCCATATTTACAAAATTGTGTAACTCGGCAAATGTAATACAAAGGTCAACCATTTTTTTAATACAAATGCTTTATTTTTTATTTAAAACTAACTAATACTCGGCCTAAATAAATTAAACATTGCGGGTTAATTAACTATATTGTATACACTGCGACGATCCAAACATGGCGGTTGCTAGAGTAAATTTTTAAATTTCAGGTAAACACCACTTCCGACAGTCAGATTTAGATAATTTTTGGATAATACGTACCTCGGTTTATTCTAATACGATATTCCGAATTTTGTTGTGAAACATCGAAAATTGCGACTGATAGAGCGATTTTTAAATTTTCCTTTCAGGTGACTCCTACATCTAATGATTTTAGAATATAATAGATAACGGCTAAACACTCGCCGCATCTGAAACTCTGTATATACAAATTTTCACTAAGATCAGTTAAGCGGTTTAGAAGTCTATATAGGACAAACAGGCATACATTCGTATATAAATGACAATATAAAAATGGGTAGAAATTATTTATATCTGCATCAAATTACGTAATGATGTACAATAATAACTTAAGAGTTTTTCATAATCTTGTTTTTTTTTCGGTCCGGAACATTTAAATAACTGGAAGAATAAATTATTTGATCGCCAATTTAAGGTTATGCTGATTGTTTAGTCCTTCTGTTGAGAAGAGTAATAAATTGTGTAAGACTGTGATGGTTTTGTTAGAATTAACACTTACTATCAGCAAGTTTCAAGCAGTAAAATTTACATTACTTCAACAACAGATTAATTTATGGACTCCTGTTTAAAGGTACTATACAAACATAATAATAAATATCCAGGAAGACATAGATAAAAGAATACAAAATACTAAGAAATGTTATTTTTCAATAAATAAAGTATTTAAATTCAAAATAATCGGCCGCGGTGGACTAGTGGTTATGCTCCTTGCCTCTGGTCCCAAGGGTCGCGGGTTCAAACCCGGCCGGGGTCGATGGATTTTTAGGACGGAAAAATCCAAGGTGCAAGTCCTCCGGGAGGGACTTTAAGCCGTAGGTCCTGAGTCTGAAGATTTTCAGGCTCGTAAAAAATCCTTAAGCCTGAATGAAAAGGCCTCTAAGCAAAATTTACCGAATTATCCCGTCCTAGTACTACCTTGGTTTCCTAGATGTCAGTATGAGGCGGAACGCTGACCAGTACCACTCAAAATGACATCTATACGAAAACAAGCGTAACTAAATTAGTATGGTTCAAATTCTTCCCTGTAGGGAGAGAGCGCCTAAATCTCTGTAAAGGGAAAACATAGGCTTACAATACAAAAAAAAAAAAAAATACAAATTCAAAATATCCGATACGTGAAACAGAAACCAGATTGTATAAACACTAGCCAACACCTGGCGTGCGCTGCTACGCCTAAATAAATGAAAATTAACGTGTTTTTATGTTTAGTTGAATAAGTGAAACGAAAAGTAATTATACATTTATATTGTAATTATTTTTAGATACCCCGAGCTGATTACCCATCGTTGCCCGGGAATCTACTTAACCGGTCTTCTTGGCGTAAATGAACTGAAAGACGAAAGTTAATGTGCTTTTAGATTAGATTAGATTAGATTAGATTTATTTAGCCTGGTGGAGTTAAGGCGTCCCGCGCCGTAGCCGAGCGGTTAAGGTAGGAAGCCTTGGCGCAGAGCTACGGGACTTGCGCTGGTTCGAGTCTCCATGGAGGAAGAAATTTTCTCATGGTATTTCGGCTAGTTTGGGACCGGTGCCCACCCAGCATCGTGAGGCAATTGGGTAGCTACAATAAGTAGCGGCTCCAGGTTGAGGAACTAGCTATAACGGCTGGGGGACTCGACATGCTAACCACATGTCACCCCTACACTGGCTGTTGATCATCTACCTCTGTGATTGACACATGTGGATGTGAAGGGCCAGCAGCCGGCTGGTAAAAGGGCAACCGCTGAAAAAGTGGAAAGACCCTCAATCGGAATCGGAGTTAAGGCCATGTGGCCTTCTCTTCCACTCACCAGGACAAACATATATTACATCAGAATATAACAATCTTAATTAACTCTAATATTAAACACTAAGTAAAAATTTGATCAAAAGATATATAATATACGTATTACGATCTATAATACAACCAGTTAATATTAGTTAAACTTCAGACTAAAACTAATAATAAAAATATACAAGCAAGGCATATTAAATTGTCCCTGTCTAGTGTATATAAAAAACAGGAAAATAATGAGATATAGAAAACTAATTTACGATTATACAATATTTAAAACAAAGCAAATAAAAATATTTGTTATTCTTAATATTATTTTCATAAATAATTAAATATATTAATATTACTAAAAGAATACTATCAGTGAGGTGTATAAGTTAGTTTGTTATTAAATAATTCTTTAGTTTGTTTTTGAAGGATGTTATAGTTTGACAGTCTCTGACATAGGGCGGAAGGTAATTCCATGTTTTGGTAAGTGACACCGTAAAAGATAATGAATAATATACAGTGTGATGAGGCGGGATATAAAGGACAATGTGCTGATGGGATCGAGTGTCAAGATTATGTGTGTCGGATAGTCTGATGAAGCGGCGTGATAAATAATTAGGCGATGATGTGTGAAGTATTTTATTGAGAAGGGATAGGGAATGGACAGTTCTACGATCTCTTAGACGAAGCCACGATAATTGTTCCAGGGACGGTGTAACATGGTCAAATTTGCGAATACCACAAATAAAACGTGCGCAAGAATTATGAACACGTTGAAGTCTTTGAGTGGAAATAATATTTAAGTCTGTAAAAAGAGTGTCACAATAATCAAAATTGCAAGAGTTTCTACTAACATTTTCCTAAGGGCGAATGGCAAACAATTTCGTACACGATTTAATGAATGTACGAATGTACTCGTATTATTGAGAAGACTGTTTTGCATGTACGGTTTATTTGTGTATTCCAATTTAAGTTTTTGTCAATAAATACTCCTAGAATTTTTACTGTCTCACTATAAGGGTATAGTTGAATAAGTAAAAGGAAACACTTATATCGTAATTATTTTAAGATACCTCGTGCTGATTACGGCGTTGCCCGGGAATCTACTTATCCCGATCATCATGTCATAAATGAGCTGAAAGACGAAAATTATGTGTTTATGTTTTTGAATAAGTAAAAGGAAAAATGGTTTTAAATTAATATTGTAATTAGTTTAAGATACCCCGTACTGATTACCCGGCGTTGCACGGGAATCCGCTCATCTCAATCTACTTGACATAAATGAGCTGAAAGACGAAAATTAAGTGTTTTATGTATAGTTCAATATACTAAAGAATAATGTATATCGTAAGCGCTGAAAGACAAAATTCGTTATTGTGAGTTATCCATAAAAAAAAAGAATACCCGCCGTGCGTTGGTACGCTTGACCGGGAATCTACTTATCCCGGACTTTTTGGCAAAGACAAAAATGGTTATTGTGAGTTATCCATAATAGATAAACATATGCTGTCGCATACTTTTTTTTTAAAGAGTTTTTCGAAATATTCATTTCTGTGTCATTAATTTTTGTATCTATAATGGTTTAGGCAGCGTAAGCGTCCAAAAAAAAAATCGAATTTACAAAGATTGATTTTTAAAGGTGTAGGAGTTCAGAATCGCAACTCTCTTATAGCCTATAACCATCCCGCGAAACTCCTTAACATTTTGCAAGAATCCCCTCACATTAGGATGAACGGTAACAGCGCATTAAAATATGAACAAACAAACATGCATTTTTATATATTAGATGGGGAATATTTGTATTATTGGTAGTAATCGAATTCTTATTTTCAATTTCATTTCAACTCCGCTAAATGCTACTTACTTATGTTTGGAGTTAAATTCATCGGTTTAGGATCAGTTTCACCAACAGATGTAACTGAATTACGCCAGTTTCCCCATGTATAATACATAGCTTAAACTGGCGTAATGCAGTTACCTCTGTTGGTGAAACCGACCCTTAGTCACATAGAGTGAAATAGTGAACAGATTAGTTACCATTTACAGTCCAATCGCTCAGTCTCCGGGCCTGACGTTTTCACGACAGAGTTGCCGATATGGATATTCAGTGGAGAGGCCGCTTTATGTACCACGCGGTTAGTAGAAATACAGCCGACAACATCGCAGCAATTTCAAACCTCACTAGCGGCGTCAAGAGCAGTGATTGGTTATAGCAGACGTTTACTCCCACTTCAATCATTTCTTTATTGACAGTAGAGGGCGAATTTCTCCCTTTACTCCTCGTACAACCTAAACGTCAAAGCTGGAGACACAGCCGCTGGACTTTAGTTATCTGTGGGTCCAGTGTCTCGCTTACTTCAAAACAATGCAAGCAGTTACACTGCGAGAGATTATGTTACGATAGTGTAGTAAGTACAGTATTAAAAAATAGCGTAGTTTTGTTACCATTATCTTCTTCTTGTAAGCCCATGTTTCCCTAAACAGAGATTTAGGCGCTTTCCCCCTACAGAGAAGAATTTGTACCATACTAATTTAGTTACACTTGTTTTCATATAGAAGTCATTTGAATGGTCCGTGGTCAGTGTTCCGCCTCATAATCTAGGAAACCAAGGTAGTACTAGGACGAGAAAATTCGGTAAAGTTTGCTTAGAGGCCTTTTCATTCAGGCTTAAGGATTTTTTATTGGATTAAAAATCTATTCCTCATTCCAAAAACATTAGACTGAAAGATAACTTTTTTTCTAGAAAAACCTGAGTAATTAAAAACAAAATTTGTTATACTTTTTGTTATTTGTGCTCTAATCTCAACATATCTTTCGCAACATATATTTGAACCCCTGCATTTTAAATGACGCTTTTGAAGAAGAAAATTAAAATACCTAGGGAAAAAATATAAATACGAATGAGGTGCAGAAAGAAATTAAACATCTGTTCAACGTGAAAACCCCATGCTATTATTCACTACAGGAACTCTTGTCATCCACATTTCTCTCAAAAAAACTTAACCTAAAATTATATAAAACGGTTGTTCTTCCAGTTACATTATATGGATGCAAAATATATTACCCTATTTTAATGAAGGAGAAAATATTACGAGTATTGAGAATAAATTCTCAGGAAACATTTTTGGACCAAAGAGAGACGAACAGACAGGTAAATGGAGATAGACATTACTTAGACATGTGACCTCATGAATCGCCAGGACGAGAAATTATTTTGAACATATACTGATTACACTGGTCAACATGATTTTTGTCTCATGAGCACGAATAGTTGTACTTAATGCAGTTTTTATCATGTTTTCAAATATGTATTCGGAATTTCTCCATCACCCACAGTTTTTTTTATTTCAATTTCAATTAATGGATTTAAATAATTTTTTAATAAACTTTTTCGTCTATTTGTCCAATTTGCAAAATAAAACCAAATGAGCTAACTCAGGAGATATCAGCTATGGAAAAGAGATATCAAGGCAAATAGAATCCTAATTGCTGTCCGATTATTGTTGGACCATCAAGAGGGAGCTCCACAGGCGAAATATAGCAGAAAATCGTAATTTCTTACTTTCTATGCGAGTCCGAATGTTCGAATATTGCGTAGTGATGAATGTATAAAATACGTATTAAAAGTGTTTGAAATTATAAATTTCTCTCTCTCGGAAACCATGCGTGATGGAGAAAACCCGATATCATATTTGAATTCAGGAGAAAAAATACTATCACAATCACATATTTTTCTTTCTGAGAAAAAAAAATTGTTGCTCAGTGTTGCTGGCGATCTATGAAGTAGGAGTTAAACCAGTCAAGACAATTTTCTAACAGGTGTAATGTTTTTAGTCAGGCTAATAATATGTCAATGTCTACTGTATCGAAAGCAAAATAAATTCAGAAAAATTAGTACTGTAAGTTCTCTGCTCTTTATAGCCCCTCTAGAATCCTCGACAATATCGAGATGTCAGTAATTGTACAGTACATGTACGTTTCTAAAATCTGACTGGTGTTTGTAAAGTAAGTCATGTGTACAGAGATAGTCAGTTATGTTTATTATATGTTCAAGTGCTTAGGATAATCATGGGAGTATACTGATTGGTCGGTCTATATACATAAGTTATTAGAATTATTACTAGTACTGCAATCATTACATGTAAAATCCAATTCAAAATAATGTATTTTTTTCTTAACACATAGCACAAAATCAAAAACATGTGTTGATGGAAGAGTAACAATATCCAATTGGACAAAAATTGGATATAATGAATTTTATTAGGAGTTCTGCGAATTGACATAATATATCGCATTTGTAAAAGAAACAGTTTACTAACTGAAGCCTGTTTTCTCCACAAGATTAATCCATAAATATGATTAAGTGTATAGTAGGTTCTAATATATATTTCTGGTTTTAACAATATTATACATTTTTTCCGGCACCAATGATTTGTAGGCTGCTAATAAAGATGTAATTTTAAAATACTGCTTAAGCACCCTATATAGGTTCAATTCTAAAAATACATGCTATTGCACATTACAGGGACTTTTGACATTCCATCTTCTCTAAACAAAAGTTAAACTCAAAATATATATGAAATAATAATAATAATAATAATAATAATAATAATAATAATAATAATAATAATAATATAATAATAACAGTAATAATAATAATAATAATAATAATAATAATAATAATAATAATAATAATAATAGTAACAATTTTGAGGGAAGTAGATTATACAGGGAATGATTGGAAAACATTAGCTCAGGATAGGGATGTATGGAGAGCTTATGTCCGCGCGGCCATGAACCTACAGGTTCGATAGTGCCAGTGAGTAAGTAAGTAAGTAACAATAATAATAATAATAATAACAATAATAATAACAATAATAATAATAACAATAATAATAATAATAATAATAATAGTAACAATAATAATAATAATAGTAACAATAATAATAATAATAATATTAGTAACAATAATAATAATATTAGTAACAATAATAATATATAGTAATAATAATAATAATAGTAATAATAATAATATTAGTAATAATAATAATAATAATATTAGTAACAATAATAATAGTAACAATAATAATAATAGTAACAATAATAATAATAATAGTAACAACAATAATAATAACAACAATAATAATAATAATAACAATAATAATAATAATAACAACAAATAATAATAATAACAATAATAATAATAACAACAATAATAATAACAACAACAACAATAATAATAATATAATAAAATAATAATAATAATAATAATAATAGTAGTAGTAATAATAGCTTTATTTTACCTGCCAGAGTTAAGCCTTAAGGCCTTGTCCGCCACTCAACCAGGTTTTAAAAAGTACAAAAAATAGTCTTACGCCTAAATTACAATAAACGTAAACGATTACATGTTATAAATATAATAGGCATACAATTATTATTTATAATGTATTTTGATTTACTCTAGATTTAACGAATTAAATATAATATGTAGGGGCCTACAAGAAATATAAAGAAACGAGAAAAAAAGTATTGACATTATATAAATTTAAATAAATAGAGAAAATTAATTATTAGACAACAGGTAACTGTGAAAGCGTGACTTAAAAGTGCCAAGTGTGCGGCAACCCCTGATATCTTAAGGAAGGAAATTCCAGGATCTGGCAGAGGCTACTGTGAAGGAAGTAGAATAAGAGGAATGCTATGAAGGGGAAGTAAGAATAATTATTTAACAAATCCATTATAGTAATTAATATTAATGGAGCAATTTATTGAATCGTCATAAGAATAAAACAATTATATCATCTTAATCCTTCTACAGGGTGATTCATAATTCCTATTACAAACATCTGGAGATTGTAGAGGGGACTTAGTAAATAAAGGTTTGATAAGAAACCCTTGCCCGGAAACGTACCACTTCGATATAAAATAAGTTTGAAGATCGAAACACATTGGGCTGATATCGTGGTGTCTTATGTTTCAGAATAAGTATGGAGCAATTTTTTAAATCGTCATAAGAATAAAACAATATTTCACCTTAATCCTTCTACAAAGTGATTGATAATTCCTATTAAAAACTTCTGGGGGGCTGTAGAAGGGACATAGTAGATACAAGTTTTGATAAGAAACCCATGTCCAGAAACATACCATTTCGATGTAAAATAAGTTTGAAGATCGAAACACAATGGGCTGATATCGTATGTCTTGTGTTTCAGAATAAGTATTACAGACTTCTAGGGGTTTTACTACACTGTCGAATCGGAGAAAGATCTTCTCGCACGAATTCTGGTGACAGTAGAAATTTTGAGCACACGCTAGGTCTTGTGGGGCGTGTGTATGAAAACATGCGTAGCAGGCACACTTTGTGCAACGAATAACAGGGTCTCCACGTGGAACCACACTTGTAGTACAACCACTAGAAGTCTGTAATACTTATTCTGAAACACGAGACACAGGATATCAGCCCATTGTCTTTCAATCTTCAAACTTATTTCACATCGAAATGGTACATTTTCGGACATGGGTTCCTCATCAAAACTTTATCTACTAAGTCCTCTCTACAATCCCTAGAAGTTTGTAACATGAATTATGAATCGCCCTATATTACTCTAAGGAATAATCAGTAGAGAGAGGCTGCTCCAAACTGTTATTCTCCCAGTAGTACTACATGTATGTGAAACATAGACTTATTTTCGGAAGAAAAAATATTACGAGTATCTGAGAATAAAGTTCTTAGGAACATTTTTGGACTAACGACAGACGAACAAGCAGGGGAATAGAGAAGACTACATAACAGTGAACACATGACATTTATGCGAAAGCAGATGCAATAAGAACAATTAAGTTTTGTAATGTATAATGGGCAGAACATGAGGTACGAAAAGGGAATTAAAGAGGGGCATGGAAAACCAGAGAGAAATAAAGGTAAAGTGATCCACAACAGGCCTCAGGAGGCCCTTGGGGTAGTAGGAGGTTAAGGCTCCCACTTTTTCTAGACAATCGGCACTTTATGTCAGCCGGGTTGTCAGCCCTGCGTGACGGCCGCCTTTACCCCAGAACAAGCGTCTGGTACTCATTTCAGTTAGAGGCTGAGTCGACCCCAGGGCCATAGTGCCGCCAGAGGGTTTTGGTCAGTTTAAAAATCCTGACCCCAACGGGACTTGAATCCTCGACCCTCCGGCTTGTAGCTCAGTGCCTTAACCACTACGCTACGGCGTGCCCCAAAAGTAAAGTATTCCCACTACAGGCCTCAGGAGGCCCTTGGGGTAGTGGGACGTTAAGGCTCCCACTATTTCAAGACAATCGGCACTTGATGTCAGCCGGGTTGTCAGCCCTGCGTGACGGCCGCCTTTACCCAGAACAAGCGTCTGGTACTCATTTCAGTTAGAGGCTGAGTCGACCCCAGGGCCATATGTGCCGCCAGAAGGTTTGGGTCAGTTTAAAAATCCTGACCCCACCGGGACTTGAACCCTCGACCTTCCGGCTTGTAGCGCAGTGCCTTAACCACTACGCTACGGCGTGCCCCCAAAGAGAAATAGCCCAGTTAATACGCCAAGAATGAGGTGGGAGAGTAACATTAATCATGATTTGAGGGAGGTAAATTATACGGGGATGATTGGAAAACGTCGGCTCAGGATAAGGATATATACGGAGAGATTTACATTCGCGCGGCCGTAAACCTACGGGTTCGATAGTTGTGCCGGTTCGCTCAGGGTAGAATATGATCACTCAGGATGTTTTAAATTATACACTTATTATTTTAGTTTATTGGATATATTTGACTATACAATTGATGTGTACAGTGTTTTATACTTCACTCGGTGTGGAGTTGATGAATTACTTCCGCCCACGTGTTTTAATATCACCTTCGCGAACGGTTACTGAAGAACTTGACTATTGTAGAACGTAGGAGCGAGAGAGTTTTCACACGCGTCCTTGCCTTATAAGGGCGATGACTCTCCCATCCCCACTCCGAGTGTATATGTTATTCATTATAGCTTAGAAGGGTAGGTACCATTCGTTTGGGTTTCTATGTTGGTAATAGACTCGTGTGCACGTTTGTGCGCCTTCCAATTATTACTATTAATGGTACGCTTTAGTACTCACGAGTCTATTACTTCTTCCACATAGTGTAAGTGTATTAGTTTAAGAACCCTAATCAGAGCTTATATATATTTTTTATGATTAGGCGTTAGAATTTGATGTGGAATATATCAGAATTTTAATCATTCGCTTAGATGAACAATCAATATGGGATTGCCAACCTAAACCAGAATGTACGGGGTGAATCATAAATATGGCTATACGTTTGGTCGCGTTGTATGAAGAAAATATTACCATTACAAGAAATATTAAATTACAGTTGGAAAGACAATTATTCAAATTACAACAATGGAATAAAACAAAACAGTGTAGAACTTACGTCATTAGTCAAAATGGCGTTGAATATGCAACAGCAAATTACAATTTCTACATGGGCAATAACGTATGCTAATGATCGTGAGGCCGCAAGACGGGCAAGACGTGAGTTTAATGTAGCATTGCAGCCGTCGACTATGGGGAAGTGGAGAAAACGACTGCTGGAAACGGGAAGGATGCAGAAAATCAAACCTCCTGGAAGGCCTCGCATTAGCACGGATGCAGAAACAACGAAGAGAATTGTGGAGGCGTTCGAAACTAGCCCATAAAAATCAACCCGCCAAGCTGCACGTGAGATTCATATCAATCAATCGAGTGTGTGTGTCGTGTTTTGAAGTGTGAGAAGTACCAATCCTTCAAATCGATTCGTGTCCATGAACTTAATGAAGACGACCCTGACAGGCGGATGGAATTTTGCGAACATTTACGAACATTGGTACAGAAAATTGCACTTTCCTGATGAAGCTGTTTTCCTTGTGAACGGACGTGTTAATGGACACAATTGTCACTATTATGGTAAAGAGAATCCTAATGTTATTGAAAAGACACTTTTAAGATGCGGCAAAGTCACAGTTTGGGCAATGATCGGATAGGAAGGACTGTTAGGAATGCGAATTTTGGATGAGACTGTTAATGGTGACCGGTATAGTGATATCCTTAGACAAATTGTCCTGCCGATAATGCAAAGTGCTGAACATGAACAATGTTTATTCCAGCAGGATGGTGCGCCTCCTCACTATGCAATTGCGGTGAGGGAAATTTTAGATGATCATTTGCAAAACAGGTGGGTGGGAAGAAGAGACCCCATTGAATGGCCAGCCCGTTCCCCTGACCTTACAGCATGTGGGGTTTTTTTGAAGGAGAATGGTTATGCCCGGAAACCTCAGGTTGTCGACATGCTGAAATTAGTGATCGAGGAAGAAATTAGAGTTATTCCTCTAAATATGTATCATAACGCAATGAATTACTTCCCAAAGCGTTGACAATAATTATGCTTGGATGTAAACGGCGAACAGTTTGAAGCGATAAAGTGACTTGCTTAGTGTTGTTGTAAGTAATTTGTTTTCTTTTGTTCCATTGTTGTAATTTGAAGTATTCCCTTTCCAATTATATCATATTTCCTTTAATAATAATATTTTCGTCACAAAATGCGATCAAACGTATAGCCATATTTCTGAATTACACTGTAAATATATACCTAAACATCTGGCTGAACTTATGTTTTATGACCACACATACACACACACACATATATATTTGTTTGTTTGTTTGTTTGTTTGTTCGTACTTTATGCGCGGCCATACCGTTGATCCGATTCTGATGGATCTTTTTTTGCAAAATGTTAAGGAGATTCCCGGGATGAACATAGGCTATAAGCGAGTTGTGATACTCAACTCCTACACCCTTAAAAATTGCCCTTTGTAGTGGAAAACTTGAAAAAAGTAGCTCTTTGGACGCTTAAATGGATTACGATGTCTAAACCATAATAAATACACAAAATTAATGTACACAGAATTGAATATCTCAAATAGCTCTACAAAAAAGTTCGCGACAGCATATGTTTATCTCTTACGGATTAACTCACAATAACCATTTTTGTCTTTCATTGATGCCAAGAAGGTCGAGACAAATACGTAGATTCATGTGCAAGCATGGCAGCACATGACAGGTATTTTTTTTTACGGATAACTCACAATAACGAATTTTGTCTTTTAGTCATTTATGCCAAGAAGATCGAGATAAGTAGATTCCCGGGCAACACGGGGTAATCAGCACGGGAATCTTAAAATATTACGATATACATTTATAATTATTTTTCATTTTACGTATTCAACTAAACATAAAAGCACATTAATTTAAATTTATTTAGGCTTAGCAGCGTACGCCGGATATTAGCTAATATATAGGCTATATATATATATATATATATATATATAATCTTCGTACGTGTGTTTGTCACTAAACTCCTCCTAAACGACTGGTCAGATTTTGATGAATTTTTTTGTGTCTGATGGGGTCCCCCGATGGTTTAAACTCAGAATTGGACCCTCTAAAATTAGGTGTAGGAGTTCACCTGAAGTGAAAATTGAAAAATCGCTCTAGCGATCACATTTTTCGATGTTTTACAATCAAGCTCAGTATATTCTAATAAAATAAACCGAGGTTTTCCAAAAATGAGCGAAATCCGACAATTAGAAATGGAGGTTTACCTAAAATCCGAAATTAAAAACTTACTAGCAAACCGCCATGTGTGATTGTCCGTCTCAGCGTATACCATACAATTTAATTAACCTTTAATGTATCGTTATTTAGGCGTAGCACTAACATTTGAGAATTACTCTAGGTGTTGAACAAATAGTAGCTCACAACAGAGAATAGTTGAACTACGTTAGAGAAGTGAATGTAGAGGCAATGCTCCGTAGTATTGCATTATAATCCAACAGGATACAGGAGCTGAGGATTGCCAAATAAATGATAATGGACGAATTTCACATTGAGACAGAAGCGCGAGAGAGAGAGGAGAGAGACGAGAGAGGAGAGAGAGAGAGAGAGAGAGAGGAGAGGGAGAGAGAGAGAGAGAGAGAGAGAGAGAGAGAGAAAGAGAGAGAGAAAGGGAGAAAGAGAGACGAGATGGAGAGAGGATAGAGGAGAGAGAGAGGAGGAGAGGAGAGGAAAGAGAAGAGAAAGGAGAGATAGCTAAGAGAGAGAGGAGAAAGATGAAAGAGAGAGGGAGAAGAGAAAGATAAGAAAGAGAGAGAAAGAGAGAAAGGAGAGAAGATAAAGATAGAGGGAAAAGAGAGAAGAAGAGAAAGAGAAAGAGAGAAGAGAGAGGACTATTCAATAGTAACCTAACGCTAAATTGTTTAAGCCGACGATGTTATAATATACACGTAAAGATCTACGTTATTCTGCAATTAGCTTACTTATACAAAACGCGTTTATGATTTTCGTTATATTACTACTCCCTGAAGCAAGGTAAAAAGGGTAGATTGTATGGGTGGGCCTTAGTATCTCCTCGCTATCGCCTAATAATACTACACCATCAGCATAAACTAACACCTTACTTCTACCATTGATTGTAGGTTTTCTTCGTCCTCTAAAGATTTGATGGCAGGCTCAGGCTCTAGTTCAAATTGGATGTCAGAGGAGGACAGTGCATCTTTTGCTTCAACCTATTGCGATTAAAAAAGTATCTGAAAAATCTTTGCACAAAACCTACTCTTTATGCCATTAGGCATATTTGAATAAGTGCATTAGTTTTAGAAATTTCGAGCTCCAGCAGGACCTATATAACTTCTCCCTCTTTATTTAATCATATGGCTTTTGTTGTTGTACATGTAGTTGATGCACTGTGCCATTAAATCCCATTTATTTATAAAATATATAACGATATTAATAGCAGTATTTTTTGTGCTATTAAAACCGAAGTAGGATGTTCTTTCTGAATTACGAACATCCTCCACAATACTTTGTTGTCCGCTTCTTCCAAATTACATCCACCCTTGTGAGAATATGATTCACTGTTTTAGTCTCTTCGATGTAATAATAATAATAATAATAATAATAATAATAATAATAATAATAATAATAATAATAATAATAATAATAATAATAATAATAATAATAATAATAATAATAATAATAATAATAATAATATATTTTTATTATTCCGGCATTTACAATGAATATACATTTTTCCGGTACCCATGTTCACAGTTTAACTACGCATTTGTTTCAACACATTTTTCCATTCTTGTCTGTTCATCCATATATCTTCTTCTATTTCCAATAAACAAACAACACCAACAACAACAACAATAATAATAATAAAATAATAATAATAATAATATAATAATAATAATAATAAAATAATAATAATAATAATAATAATAATAATAATAATAATAACAATTTATTATTATACATAGGTATGCCTACAGATTTTTATGTTTACACATATTTCTGTGCCTAAAAGTTTTATTTTCCTTCTCCACTCGTCTTCTATCATCCACTCCATGACTCCAGTCCTCTTGTTTCTCATTCTGTTCTTATTTCTTGCATACACGAGTTTCGAGGTCTCTCCCTTTCCTTCTTCTTTCAGGTGGACAATTTCAGTTTTCTGGGTAATCTTTCTTCTTGCATTCGTCTTACGTGCCCATACCAATTTAATTGCTCATATCTTACATAATCTACTATTGAATATCTAATAATTATTTATCTCGTATGACAGTATTTATCTTTTTCTGATTTTGAACATCTTGCTGCTCTCCTCAAGAAATTCTTTAGCATTAGCACAAGTTTTTGTTCTAAGTTTTGGATGATGATGATGATGATAATAATAATAATAATAATAATAATAATAATAATAATAATAATACTTACTTACTTACTCACTGGCACTATCGAACCCGTAGGTTCATGGCCGCACGGACATAAGCTCTCCATACATCCCTATCCTGAGCTAATGCTTTCCAATCATTCCCTGTATAATCTACTTCCCTCAAATCATAGTTAATGTTGTTCTCCCACCTCATTCTTGGTCTACCAACTGGGCGTTTTCCTTCTGGCTTTCCTACAAGGAAGTTTCCATGCACGTCTTTCATTCCCCATACGCGCAACATGTCCTGCCCATCGCAGGTCTACGGGACTTAACTGTTCTTATTATATCTGGCTTCCTATAAAGACCATGTAGTTCATTGTTATGTAGTCTTCTCCATTCACCTGTCTGTTCATCTCTCTTTGGTCCAAAAAATTTTCCTAAGAACTTTATTCTCAAATACTCGTAATCTCCTTTCCTCCCTTAAAGTAAGAGTCCATGTTTCGCACCCATATAATATTAACTGGTAGAATAATAGTTTTATATATTTTCAGCTTAACGTTTTTTGAAAGGAGTTGGGACATCAAAAGTCTCTGCAATGCATAATAGCATGCATTTCCAGAATTGAGCCTATGTTTAATTTCTTTGTGCATCTCATTTCTTTTTGTGATAATAATAATAATAATAATAATAATAATATAATAATAACTCCGCCATGGCCGGTCCCAAGCCGGATGAGAAAGGAGGAGGGGGAGGAGTAACAACCTCATAAAAAAAACCAGGGCTCAGTTGGCTCCGACTGATAGTACTCTGTAAGGGCCCCTAGCCAGGGTACGGTGAAGACCTCAACGGCAGATTCGGCGCAGAAGGAGTCCTTCATCACGGCGGATCTGGCGGAAGTGGCAACCCTCTAGATGGGGTTAGTACATCCAGAAGCTGGACCTAAAGCTTGAGGTGGCAGCCCCACTCTGCATAGCGTTGGTACCGCGATCAGAGGAAAAACATATTACTCGTATTCTTCACAATGGAAACTCGGACGGACTTAACCAAAGACGACCTCAGCGTAGAATTAAGGACAAACGATTCGGAACAGGCAACTCTTGCCTAAATCAGGAAGTGAATAATAATAATAATAATAATAATAATAATAATAATAATAATAATTAATAATAATAAACATCTACAAAATTTGCAACATACGAGTATCATTCTACCAGAATGTGAGTGAAACGATATGATCTTAGATATTAGAGCTTCTGTAAATAAGAATGACATACAATTAAAATGTAATAGGGTCATAAAAATCTAGTCACAATGATTAAAAATATTAATGTGAACAATTTAAACAGAGTATAAAATAATAAGTATAGGTTTTTCATTTGTTTGCACATAATTTTTCAACATTTCTTTGGCGACGTTTAATCTTTTTAAAACTGAGAAGGGTTTTCACGTCATTTTTTTCATTACAAGCAAGTGTTCACTTTTACCGTACTCCTTGGGGGTGTTCTGCCACCTAAAGATAACATTGTTAAAAATTGTTTGCGTTGCATTTGTGAAAGAAGACATGCAAAAACATGGGAATAAAATGTTATAGAAAAAGACTGAATTTCAGAATAAAGTATTGGACTCAAAGATTAACATGTTGCAGTATTGCTAGAGTTGGCGATTTTTTTTTCTAAAAGCGATATAGACCGAAATTGTCATACAAGTGACATTCCTGTATTCTAACTTTTCACGACACGTAAATAACTTTTTAATATGTTCTGAAAATATTACAAAATACAAAATATACCAAAATGCTATATAAATGCGAAATTTATAATTTTGGCTAGCGCGCGCGGCTGCCCCGTCTTGGGTATCAGGTTCGTATCTTGGCGGTTTTGGGAGGGGTATTGGTGGGAGTTTTCAGGTTTTTCCTCGGGATTCTCTCATTTCCTTAATTTCACCCCACAAACACTCTCCTCTCATTGGGAGATAGCGAGGAGATGCTACAGGCCAACACGCATACACTATTGAGAAACATCAAGAAATTGGGACTGGAAGTAAATATCAATAAAATTAAATACATGGGCACGCATAGAAATACATTATATAATGAAAATTGACTGCTAATGACAAATGAAGGAAATTTTGAGAAAGTGGCTGAATTCAAATACCTAGGAACAACAATCACAAATAGGAATGAGATGCGCAAAGAAATTAAACGTAGGCTCAACTCTGAAAATGCGTGCTATTATGCATTACAGGGACTCGAAGTCCCAACTCCTTTCAAAAAACGTTAAACTGAAAGTACGGTATATAAAACTATTATTCTACCAGTTATATTATATGGATGCAAAACATGGACTCTTACTTTAAGGGAGGAAAGGAGAGTATGAGTATTTGAGAATAAAGTTCTTAGAACAATTGTTGGACCAAAGAGAGATGAACAGACAGGTGAACGGAGAAGACTACATAACAGTGAACTACATGGTCTTTACAGGAATCTAGATATAATAAGAATAGTTAAATCTCGTAGACTGCGATGGGTAGGAACATGTGGCACGAATGGGGGAATGAAAGACGTGCATGGACAGCTTCTTGTAGGGAAATCAGAGGGAAAACTCCCAGTTGGTAGACCAAGAATGAAGTGGGAGAATAACATTAAGTATGATTTGAGGGAAGTAGATTATACAGGGAATGATTGGAAAACATTAACTCAGGATAGGAATGTATGGAGAGATTATGATTGCGCTGCCATAAACTTACGAGTTAGATAGTGCCAGCATTTCATCTCCATCCATTTATTTCATATCAGTTTTCCACTCATTTTATATTATAGTACACGTATTTTCATTCGTTTGATCCAGATCACACTGGAGTGTCAATTTCCTTCCCTCTCATGTCTTAACTCAATGCGGGCTCCATGATTAGACCAGGGTAATTAGTGATAAGAACCTAATTTTAAAAATTCCTGGCCAATTTTTTTCACGCAATAGTTAAGAAAATAGTCATAGGAATTCAATTAATATATTTTGGAAAACATCAGTGCTTGGCAAGTAGGGGCAAAAAATTCATGATGGTGCCAATTTTTTTTTTCAGCTATGAAAAAAAAAATTCGGAAAAATAATACATAACACGATATAGCGCTCAAAATATGAAAACAAAAAAGTCCTGAAGTGAGAAAATCGGTTCACATCTTTTGCCGAAAAAATTAAAAACTACGAAAAAGTTTCATTTTTTACCATTCTATTACAAGGCCCATAATCGTTGTAGATGTTTTTTTCGGGGCTTAAATTGTAGCATTTTATAACGTCTACCTATCAGGAAAATTGTGTATAAAAATAACTATAATATTTAATAGTTTTTATAGACAACCCGAGTGATCAGAGCAGCATAACGGCAGCCTTACCTCAGTAAATACATCTGGTACAGTTAGAGGCTGTGTCGATTCCAGGATTATGATACTGTCAGATGATGTAAGGGCAGTTGAAAAGTTCTGACACCATAGGGACTCTAACTTTCGACCTTCAGGCTTTTCTAGCTTATTTCTTACCCAGCTACACTATGGTGTGCTCCTCCCATCGAAAAAATAACCTCTAAGCACAATTAGTTACACCTTTCAATTCAACTTTGAATTACGACGTTAATGACCTAATATCTCATTAAGCGTCGTTAAATAAAGACAAATATTATCCCGCGCTATTGTGGGATCACCTCACGTTGTTTTCTTTTAATGAACACAACAGATGTTCACGAAAAATTGTATAATAACTTTATTTGGTTCACACAAACTTTCAGTGACACTTCATTAACAAATTTCTTCAATAATTAATCTTGATTGATAGTTTCGCTTTTTATTTTTTCCAGTCACTAATTATTTAACTTGGCGCAATTTCTTCTCACCTCAGTTTACTGTATCGTTGTACAAACACAACTGATTCCCAACCCTCGCAAACAGTTGATATAGGTGACGGCAAGAAAGTTCTCGTGGTCCAGTTGAGATTCTTCTAGTATAGAAGTATCTGGCTTCGAACTCTCCTGAAATGGAGGGTAGATGCGTACAGAACCTTCCACCATGGAGGTTCAGACGCATATCGAGATTTCTGCGCGGACATTTCAACTTACGATTGTTTTCATCCACTGAACCCAGCCGTAACTCGAGCAATTCAAATGCTACTATAACAGTGCACACAATATATTTCTTTCTTTTATTTCGTTAGTTTAACCTTCCATTGGTAGGTACCTTTACGATATGCACTCCACCTGGGCCTTTCAGGGACACAACCTGTAGTGAGAGAATTTTAACTCTAAATCACATATATACCCTACGTTTTTGACCACACAAGGGACTCCCTGGATAGAGAATCAGCACAATCCCAGGAAAATCTCCAAAACAACACAAGCGTTTAAAAACAAACATACTATTTACTCATTCATTCATTCATTCATACTAAAAAGGGGATTATAGTGGCCAAATGATCACAGGAGTTTATTTGCGCCTATTGTTGTTTTTTTTCTTCGTTTACCTATTTTACATCGAAATGGCACGTTTTCGGACTCGGGTTCCTTATCGAAACATTATCTACTTAGTCACCTGTAAACCCCCGGAATATGTAATACGAATTATGGATAACCCTGTATATAAATTGGTGAGGGTGAGCGAAATAGTTTCTTCCAGCTAAATTTTGTTTCTGGCCCACTGTGGAAACAGGAATGGAATCCTAGCCTGCTGCATGTGTGGCAACAACATTGTCCCGAGGTGACAGTGGTGGTTAAAATAACAAGTGTAAAAAAAAATTATACCTAATGTTGTGTTGCTTTATTAATTTCGCTGACAGATATTTTGAATTGCAGTGGAGACCGAAATGAGATGAACTGATTTTGTGGAAATTACAACACTTGGAATGTGATGTGTAGTCAGATGTTTCCAGTCGTGAAAGCCCAGAGGCTATTATGATGTGAAATAACACTGTGAAGAGATTCATTTGTCACCTTCAGGTATAACCGCGCTTCTAGTACAGCCACATGCACAAGTATCTCAACAAACATATTATTTTATTTTTTGTTCAATGCCACTCGTTTATCTTACGACACTTTTGGCATTTTCGTCTATTCTATGTGAATATTCAATACGAAAAAACAAGTAACTTTTAGCGTCGTGTTGGCCATTATGATAACACACGTTCCCGATAGAGTCAATTACGAATAAGCTTTCTCACATACTATCCCAAGAGTCCACCTACATTAGTGGTCAAGAACATTTTTAGGGATAATAATTATTCCTTCACGAAATTTATTCTATGAAATTCTATCTTAAATAAAGAGTTTAAAACACTAATTGGATATAAAAATATTAGCAAAGGAAGAACATTTATTTTCTTCTCATTATTTTCAATCATTATATTCAACAACTTTTTAGGATTATTCCCGTATGTTTTTACTGTGCGAGTTAGTGCACCAGATTAGTTTAGTGTTCACTTGTTTGTTAGCGGGTTTCAGTGATAAGTTGACTACACTAAGTAATGACTGACACAAATTTTACATTAAAAATATTCTGATTTCAGGTTCCTTTAAGCTCAACGTCTCACTTTATTTTAAAGCTTTTCTCATTTTTGTGGGAAAAAGTCAACGTATATATTTCTCTCAGGTAATTATTCATATACTGCAACAATAAATTGTGTTTTTCAGTTTTTTACACGCTTTATATTAGCTTGACCTGTATCTGTGTAACGGAATCTTTTAACGCGATTGTCACCCACTTAAAATCATTGGATCGACTTGAAACTTTGTATACTTGTAGAGGACCAATGACAAACATACAATAATTTCATAACTTTTTCTAAAATCCTGGCCAGAATCATCAGAAAAAAAGTGAGTGTAATTATGTAACGGAATCTTTCAACACGATTTTCACCCACTTAAAATCATTGGATCGACTTGAAATTTTGTATACTTATAAAGTACCAATAACAATACAATAATTTCATAAATGTTTTCTAAAATCCTGAGCAGAATCAACAAAAAATCATAAATAAATAAAAACCGGTATAATAGGTTGCGGACTTATCAACTTTTTAGTCAATCGTTATAATAGCTCAGTTGATAGAGCGTAGACTGTAGTGGTATGTAATTTCAGTAATCCATAGGTCGCTGGATCAAATCCGGCTGAGAGGATTTTTTTAGAAGAGTATTACTTTTAGCTCATACTACAATAGTATCGAATTTAAAGATATTTACATTTTGTCTTATTCTGTAAAACATTAAAACTAAAAAATAAATAATAAATAATAGTTTAAAAAACGAAAACAACACGCTTTATTAGGAAACCGAACTAAAAAATGAAAAATAATTTTAATTTACAACACGCTTGGGATAAAATTAAAGTGGTCAACAAAATAAATCATATCCAACACATCTAGAATAAAACTAGAGTTATCAACAAAAAGAACATCATTTTACCATCAAAGTGTGGGGTGCTTTTATGATTTTTACATTTTCTTCTTAGAGACTTTACTTTACCAATATCTGTTCATTATCAAATATATCAATAATTGATATAGAGCACCCCACGCTTTTGATGGTAAAATTATTTTTTTTAGACAACTATAGTTTTATTCTAAATGTGTTGGAAATTATTTTGTTGTTGACCACATTATTTTTATCCCAAGCGTGTTGGAAATTAAAATTATTTTTCATTTTTCAGTTCGGTTTTCTAATAAAGTGTGTTGTTTTAGTTTTTTTAAACTATTACTTATTTTAAGTCATGTTGATGGCATGGTGGCATAGAATCCCCGCAGTCTCTCCTTGGCTTTGATTCAATTGTATCCCACTTCTGAGGTTGGGGCATCTGGTAGGCGAAGTTGCGTTACTCCAATCATATTATGGGTGATAAATGATAACGAACCACCAGAAAAGTCTATAAACCTAAAGGATATCCGTTCTTAAGGTGATCCTCATCAGAACAAAACCTGCTCGCTTTTCATTGGTTATGGACACCGACGTACAATGTAGAAGCATCAAGTACACGAAAAAGTAGTTCCCTTCAATAAATTAAAAATATGTCCTCTGAATATACCTGTTATTCTTCGTGAATGAAAATAATAATGTTAAAAACATAACATATTCTAAAATATACCTAATTAATAATTACAATTTAAAATAGTTCATTACATATGGATGATGCACTTGAGTCATGTTTCACTCGATTCTGATGCAAAACAGATTGGCTGAAGGTGTAGAATCTTCTGGTGCTGTGTTGCCATCTAAATTTTTAAAACTTAAGTCTGGCAAACTTTTGACTAGTGGTCAAAAAACAGTTATTTTAAATGTATAGTCACAAGTTCAGTGAAAAATATCACCAGCTTTAATCTGTTAATGATTTCCCATTCAACTAGCACATGTCTTATATACTTCACACGTGCTCCCTGTCAATGTAACAGTAGTTGTGACGCGCGAAGATTGGCGAACAGAAGGATACAATTGGCATTTGTTTATGTTAGGATCGCTCTAAGAGCGGATTAAGTATAAATATCATGGGCGACCACAGGAGGTATTTTCGTTCAAAGAAGTTGTCCTATAAGGCTGAGCGGGAATCGAAAGGAAATCGAACCCGAGCGATCTTGTGAAACTGTAGTCAAAACCTCTGACCATAAGACTATGATAGTTATCACAGATAAAAATTATTATAGATAGATAGATAGATAGATGATGAAACGCTCTGCGGCCATCACTTAAGTGTTGGCGGGTTGAGCGATCCATTTTGGTCCTCCTCCTAATAGGTGGTAGGAAACCCCGGGTTCCTGTATTAAAAACATTAGCCCCGACGTTAATTTGAATTTATTTGAAGTTAATTTATGAAGTTAATTAGCAGAGTGAAGAATTCGAGAGCGGAACCTTTGTCTTTCTTATTCCAGCATTTGCTCTTTGGATTGAGGGAAACCGCTTAAAACCTCAATCGGAATAGTCGATCACGCGGGATCTTGCCAAATTTGGCTTTCGGATGACTCTATATTGGGAGGGCATCCAAAATTATCATCCAAAACCCTCATCTGTATTGTATAAAAAAAACCTCCTCAGCTCGTATCCAACTCAAGGTCGGGTCGAGGGATGAGATACGATGAATACCTTATATTGGAAGTCTAGCTGGCCGACCACGCCTGAAGCACTATCACAGAGGCAATTGAAATGGAACGAAATTAATGATATGAATATGAGAAATGGTCGAATGAAATTTCTGGCAGAGGAAGATTGGATAAACCACTCTACAATCAGCAACCCTTAATGCAATTAATCCGATTCCGATTGAGGGTCTTTCCACTTTTCAGCGGTTGCCCTTTTACCAACCGGCTGCTGGCCCTTCACATCCACATGTGTCAATCACAGAGGTAGATGATCAACAGCCAGTGTAGGGGTGACATGTGGTTAGCATGTCGAGTCCCCCAGCCGTTATAGCTGGTTCCTCAACCTGGAGCCGCTACTTATTGTAGCTACCCAATTGCCTCACGATGCTGGGTGGGCACCGGTCCCATACTGGCGGAAATACCATGAGAAAATTTCTTCCCCCATGGAGACTCGAACCAGCGCAAGTCCCGTAGCTCTGCGCCAAGGCTTCCTACCTTAACCGCTCGGCTACGGCGCAATTAATCAAGATTACAATTTAGATATATTCCTCCAGGGGAATCAATTGAATAATTATTAATTTTGGTAAAACCTGCCCAAACTCAGTTTCGACCATCACAAAACCTACACTGAGTGACCGAGAAGCGAACTGATGCCCCATCGGTGAGAGGCGAGCGTCAGTTGTATATTATAAAATATTGTGAACATTTGAAAACTAACATTATTTTGATGTCCGACTGAATTGATAAAATTAAACTACAAACAGTAAAATGGGATTTCTATCATCGTTGATTAAATAAACTCCATGTCACGACAGGTCTCTAAATCCCTTGGCCTATCAATCGGGTGCTAGCCTCACAACCACTTATGACATTACAGAGGCAGACGATGGTCCAGGCAGTATAGAGGTGATATGTAGTTAAAATGTTGGGTCTCGCAGCCGTTATATCTGGTTTTCTCAAGTTGGAGCCGATACTTATTTTAGCTAAACAAATCCCTGTGGTGGGTGAAAACTGGTCCCATAGTGGTCAAAATTTAATTCTATTTTTCCCCTATGGGGACTTGAAACAACACATAATAATAATAATAATAATAATAATAATAATAATAATAATAATAATAATAATAATAATAATAATAATAATAACAATAATATAATAACAATAATAACAATAATATTATTATTATTATTATTATTATTATTATTATTATTATTATTATTATTATTATTATTCAGGGTGTATAAAAAAGGATGGGGCAAACTTACATGGTTGAAAGTACACGGTAATAGAAGCAACAATGTCCCAGTAAACATGGGTCCGCAAACGAGCCGTTTTGCGAGATAATTACGAATGTATGGTTACAAGCCGCCACTGACTTCATTGTAAACATCGTCCTAGTTAGTACAAATTAATTTGAATTTAGACTTTACTATTAATTTTTCATCTCATTTAGTTCACATTTCACAGTTCACTTCACTTATGGGTTACCTGTTAAAGGAGGTGTTCGAAGTGTCTTCCTTGCATCTGGAAGCAATACTGTGTTCGTCTCTGCAATGAATGTCGAATTCTTTCGAAAACCCCTGGACCATTTCTGAATTCTTGACAAGCATGTACAACTCTCTGCTCCAGTTCTTCAACCGTGTTAACGGGTGTGCTGTACACTTCACTTTTGAGGTGACCCCAGACACAAAAATCCAAAGGATTTAGATCAGTGATCTTGGAGGCCAAGGTACAGATCCGCTTCGACCTATCCATCTTTGTCCGTATCTGCGCGTTAAATGCCGTCTCACAGCAGCAGCAAAATGTGCTGGAGCTCCATCATGCATGTACCACAAACTCCGACGTTGCTGAAGGGGAAAATCCTCAAGAAATCCTGGAAGATGACGCCGCAGAAACCTCCGTCCATTAAGTTTTCGTGGAAGAATGTGTGGCCCAATGAGATGATCACCTAGTACCCCTAACCACACATTCAGTGCAACGGTGCTGATGTGGTGACTCATGAACAGCATGTGGATATATTTCACACGAAAAATGTGTATTATGACAATTAAAAACACCATCGCGTGTGAATCCTGCTTCGTCTGTAAATAAAATGTTACATGCGAAACGAGAGTTGAGTGCAGTCTGTTGTTGCATCCACTGATGAAACATCACTCTAGGAACAAAGTCCGCATCATTGAGACATTGAAGTCATTGGAGGTGGTAAGGGTACAGTAAATTGCGCTGTAAAATTCTCCATACACTACTGTGGCTTAGTAGAGGCACTTGTGTGGCAGTTCTTCTTGTCTGCTTCCCACACCATATCCTCAACCTCAGGCGTAATGCGAGCAGGCCTACCTACTGCTCTGTCATGTGCAAAACCCCCATTTTCTCTCAGGCGCTGATGGACCCTTGTAAATGTACGACTTTCGGGGTGTCTTCGATCAGGATATGTTTCTTGGTACAAGCGTGCAGCCTCCCGTGAATTGCCATTAGCCCTGCCGTATATACAATGCATACCCGCATACTCTTCGTTACTGTAAGGTTCCATTGTAACTACAACACAGCACAAGTTGCACTCCTCAGACGATACCTTTCGAGACTGTGTACTGTATCCGTCTTGTACGTTCTGCGTGTATGGTTTGATTACAACTCCACCTCTCGGCAATGTTCAGTTTTGTAAACAAAGAACATAGGACGGTTTCAAGTGCTCAAGGAGTAAACCGTACGATGTTACAAACAATTATGTAAGTGGCGGCTTGTAACCATACATTCGTAATTATCTCGCAAACGACTCGTTTGCGGACCCATGTTTACAGGGACATTGTTGCTTCTTTATCGTGTACTTTTAACCATGTAAGTTTGCGCCATCCTTTTTGATACACCCTGTATAATAATAAATTATTATTATTGTTATTATTATTATTATTATTATTATTATTATTATCATTATTATTATTATTATTTCCACCGCTGTAGTCTCGAGGAAGCGTGTGCTGCTTTGTCACGCAGCGGGTCCGGATTCGGTCCCCGGTCGGGACAATTTTTCTGGGTGAGGTTTTTATCGGGGTTTTTCCTCACCTGTAAGACAATTGTCAGGGGAACTTTAAGGCCCAAACGGTCCCCGAAATTCATTGGCCATCATCATCCTTATCCTTATCATCATCATATCATCATTCCTTCACCGGTGTGGAAAGCAACGGGAAGCTACCCACACCTACAATTCCCGAGCAAAGCGGCCAAGCAGAGCAGGAAAGAGGCGAGAAGGGCAGGGAAAGACCGGCCCGTCGGGCAGAAGGGACGAGGGGAGAGAGGAGGACGAGGAGGAGGACGAGGAGGAGGACGAGGAGGAGGACGAGAGGAGGAGGACGAGGAGGAGGACGAGGAGGAGGACGAGGAGGAGGACGAGGAGGAGGACGAGGAGGAGGACGAGGAGTAGGAGAGGAGGAGGACGAGGAGGAGGACGAGGAGGAGGACGAGGAGGAGGACGAGGAGGAGGACGAGGAGGAGGACGAGGAGGAGGACGAGGAGGAGGACGAGGAGGAGGACGAGGAGGAGGACGAGGAGGAGGACGAGGAGGAGGACGAGGAGGAGGACGAGGAGGAGGAGGAGGAGGAGGACGAGGAGGAGGAAGAGGAGGAGGACGAGGAGGGGACGAGGAGGAGGACGAGGAGGAGGAGGAGGAGGAGGACGAGGAGGAGGACGAGGAGGAGGACGAGGAGGAGGACGAGGAGGAGGACGAGGAGGAGGACGAGGAGGAGGACGAGGAGGAGGACGAGGAGGAGGACGAGGAGGAGGACGAGGAGGAGGACGAGGAGGAGGACGAGGAGGAGGACGAGGAGGAGGACGAGGAGGAGGACGAGGAGGAGAGGAGGAGGAGGAGGACGACGGAGGAGAGACGAGGAGGAGGACGAGGAGGAGAGGAGGACGAGGAGGAGGAGGACGAGGAGGAGTACGAGGAGGAGGACGAGGAGGAGGACGAGGAGGGGACGAGGAGGAGGACGAGGAGGAGGACGAGGAGGAGGGAGAGGAGGAGGACGAGGAGGAGGACGAGGAGAGGACGGAGAGGAGGAAGGAGGAGGAGGGAGGAGAGGGGAGGACGAGGAGGAGGACGAGGAGGAGCACGAGGAGGAGCACGAGGAGGAGCACGAGGAGGAGCACGAGGAGGAAGCAGAGGAGGAGAGGAGGAGGAGGAGGAGGACGAGGAGTGAGGACGAGGAGGAGGACGAGGAGGAGGACGAGGAGGAGGACGATGAGGAGGACGAGGAGGAGGACGAGGAGGAGGACGAGGAGGAGGACGAGGAGGAGGACGAGGAGGAGGACGAGGATGAGGACTAGGAGGAGGACGAGGAGGAGGACTGAGGAGGAGGACTAGGAGAGGACGAGGAGGAGGACGAGTAGGACTAGATTATTACTATTATTATTACTATTATTATCACTATTATTATCACTATTATTAATCAACTTATTATTATCACTATTATTATCATTATTGATTATCATTATTATTACTATTATTATTACTATTATTATCATTATTATTATTATTTATTTTTATTGATATATATTATTATTATTATTAGAAAAAATTAAAAAATAAGAGATACTGTCATACTAGAAAAAAATGAATATTAGATATTCAATAGTAGATTATATAACATACAAGCAATTAAATTGGTATGGGCATGTATGACGAATGCAAGCAGAAAGGTTACCCAGAAAAACATTGGAATAGTGTCCACCTGGAAGAAGAAGGAAAGGAAGACCTTGAAACTCGTGGATGCAAAAATAAGAACTGGAATGAGAACAAGAGGACTGGAGGACATGGAGTGGATGGATAGAGACGAGTGGAGAAGGGAAATAAACTCTAGGCAGAGAAAGATGTGTAAACATTGAATATTTGTAGGATATATATATATATATATATAATGATAATAATAATACGAGGTGATAATAATAACAATAATAATAAAACAATAGTAATAATGATAGCTTTGTTTTACCTGGCACAGTTAAGGCATTAAGGCCTCGTCTATCACTCAACGAGCTTAAAAAAAATGCCAAAATTACTCTAACATCTAAATTACATAAACAAAATTATTGCATGGTTTATGTACAAAAACAATTATTATTTGTAATAAATTTTGATTTACTCTAGATTTAATGAATGAAATAAAAAATATGCCAAGATAGAAAAACAAAAAAAAAATACTATTAATGACACACAATGAATTTAGTTCTGGAGAAAAATGTGTCCCTTATCTCTGCGTCATGGCATCATTCCTTAGATTATTCGGCTAAGGCGCGGCGGGGAGTGAGTGATTGATCTAAGAAAATTGATAACCAGAAATAAAAAAAAGTAACTAACTCAATGGTACTAACGAACCCGACGTTAATTCCCGCGCGGACATAAGCATTCCATACACTTCTACCCTGAACTAATGTTTTCCAATCATCCCCTACATAATTCACCTCCCTTAAATCACGTTTTTTTCCCTACCTCTTCCTTGGATTACCTATTGGAAGCTTTCCCTATGGATTTCCTACAAGACCTTTCAATACCTTCTTCCATGCTCCATTCGTGATACATGCTCTGCCCATCGCAGTCTAGGAGACTTAACTGTTGTTATTGCATCTGGTTTCCCATAAACACCATGTAGCTTACTGTTATAAGAAGCGGTTACAACCAAAGGGGTGCACGGTTCGTAGTAATTGAGAAAAATAGTTTTTTTTTTATTTATATGAACGAATTCGTACAACCTGCGTTTTACCCTATGGGTATATCGCGGGATATTTCGCCTACAAAGCTATTTGTCAAATATGGAAAATTGATTTTTCATTAGACAGCATTGAGTTATTGCTTTGGAGTTATTCTCTTTAGTCCATTAATTTATAATGTTTATTCCAGTGTCTTGAATATTTCATTTGTGTACTGGATTGTTCGTGGTATTTTGATAACTTTTCTAGCACTATGTTGGTGTTCTTCACGGGCGCTGGTCTATTATTTTTTTGTAGAAGAATTAGGTTTAAAGTTGAAGTTACAGGCTATAAGAAAATCACTAAATCTAGTTAGTAGACTAGAAATTAAATGAATTAATTTGACAATTTAAAGGAGTAGTTTATGTAATTGAAAATTACTATTTAACTCATACCACAAATGGGAGTCAATGACCAATGACATTTGAATAATATTTGATTTACAACCAATCACAGTCGAGTTTCGCCTCGAATTTATCAACCGAAGTTTATCATATTAAAGAAAGCACCTCCTTTTTAACGATTCTGAATAGGTCATAGTATTATTTTGCAGTGACTGACTCTCTAAGAAATACGGCTACCAGATTATATATATAGTCCAAGAATGTCAGCAGATAGCGCATGCGGGAGATAACATAAAAGATTTGTAGCAATTGATTATACTATAAAAAAAGGAACCACTGTTTAAACTTTCTTAAACGAATTATTTTCCAGGATGTGACGTTGCATAAAAATATGATTGACATATTTACATCATAGGACATCAGAAATTAATGAATACCTATAATGTTGGTTATAAATTTCTCCACTAGGGTTCATTCTTACAATATTGCGAACCTTTGGCAATGAATAATATGATCTAGTTGCAGTGATGAACAAAAGAAGCAAATGAAGCGTACCAATCGTTTCTCATTTGTTTTCAAACATCGCCGTTTACATTAAATCCATACATCCATAATAATTCTGCCCGAAGGCAGGTCCTTCACTGCAATCATAGCATTTTCATGCTATGCTTGCAGCTTTACTAGGGAATTGTAGGTGTGGTAGCTTCCCGTTGATTTCCACACCGGCGAAGGATGATGATGATGATGATGATAAGGATGATGATGGTGATGATGGCCATATGATTTCGGGGACCGTTTGGGCCTTAAAGTTTTGCTGACATTTGTCTTACAGGTGAGGAAAAACCCCGATAAAAACCTCACCCAGAAAAACTGCCCCGACCGGGGATCGAACCCGGGCTTGCTGTGTGACAAGGCAGCACGCTACCTCGAGACTATAGCGGTAGATTACATTAAATATGTAAATATTTTAAAATAACTATAGTTAAATAATGATTTGTGAGTAAACAGCTTAATTTTATTCGTTAAAAAGTCATAACAAATGCCACTCTTGATTTCCAAATTCTCTAGATAAATTGGAAGTCACTCGTGGCATTAATTATGATAATCATATTTCATTTACTCCTAACGCATATACTTATAGATCCTTTTTCCACTAAAAATTGTGCTTCAAGAATTTAATTATGAATCAAACTAGTTTTTAGCGAAAAAAAATCGGGGTGTAACTGTGTCGTGGACACGGCCATGTGTTTTACGTGTATA
This sequence comes from Diploptera punctata, assembly GCA_030220185.1. Taxonomy (NCBI): domain Eukaryota; kingdom Metazoa; phylum Arthropoda; class Insecta; order Blattodea; family Blaberidae; genus Diploptera; species Diploptera punctata. Next base: position 43,660 of record JASPKZ010004156.1, on the reverse strand, counting down.
CCTGTACTAACGATTAATCTATTCTTTGAGCGTATTATAGTATGTCAAAATCATTTTTGAACACTAATAAATCCTTTGGAGTTGATATTAGAAGCGATTACTGCATCCACTCGCATAGGCTCGACCGCCCCAGCTGCAGATATACTGGCGCCGTCGTTGATCCACTCTGGCGCCTTCTTTCTTTATGTTCCCGGCACCCCTTCAGTCTGTCATATTACATTTTATGGGTACCACAGGATTGCTCTTGAGAAGCCCTTTCCAACCATATACGAACTCTATATTTTGATTTGGCTGCATTATTTATTTTATTTTTATTTTTTACTTTAACACCATATATATTCACTATAACTATACGTAATCTATGGTTTTTGACGAGAGCTTACGATAGAAACTCAAACGAAAGTCGTGACTTCTCCGAATCAAAATTTATAGTAAACGAAAATTATGTGATGCAGCGATGCTTCACAGTTCATACTCAACGCAACGAATTCGTTGTTCCTTTATCTATCGAGTGGTGCAGTTAAATTTCGGATGTACATGGTAGATATGTAGCTGCGACATCAAACTGTATCCCCCGATTTTTTAACATCAGTTTTCTAAATTGCATCCCACTATGTACGCAAATTTAAAGACGTATTCATGTCAAAAAATCACTTGCACACCTTTGCTTCTAACTGCCTCATATAATCATCTCCATTCATCTGCTTTTTCATCTCTCTTTGATCGAAATATACCTTAAATTACTTAATTAGCGTAACTAAATGCATCATGTGGTGATGATGATAATGATGGTAATTATGATAACTATTTAGCTGATGCTCCAAATGGAAATCAATGACAATCACGTTTCAATTAATTTTATTTGACAACCAATGACAGTCCTGTTTCATGTCACTCTTTATCGATTTCTCTTTAACAGCTCCTACTTTTGTAATAAAGAAAGCTCCTCCTTTTTAATATTCTGAACAGGCAAGAACATTATTTTGCAGTGACTGACTCTCCAACAAATACATTGCATGTAGCAAGTAATGAACAGATTCCTTCGAACTACACATTTGCTATTTGTATGTTTAATAATAGTGTTTTTAAATAATGATTTTACTGAGTTGTTTACTAAAAAAATAATTTAATAACCCATAATGTTGGTTATAATATACAGTTTAATGTGTTTCATTTTTGTTCCACTAGTGTGCATTCTTACAATATTGCGAACCTATTTGGCAATAAATAATATCAAGTTGCAGTGAACAAATGAAACAACCATACATTTCTGATTTGTTTTCAAACATCGCCGTTTATAATAAATATATAAATATTTTAAAATACCGGTAACTATATTTAAATAATGATTTTTGAGGAAACAGCTTAATTTTATTCGTTAAAGAGTCCTAACAAATACCACTCTTGATCTCCAAATCTTCTAGATAAATTCACGAATCACTTCGTGACTTGCGAATTTATCGATGATTTGGAAATCACTCGTGACATTACTTGATGATGATTCTGAGGGTTAGAAGAGGGCACTTGTCTACTTGTTACCCAGTACAAATCCGTAACCAGAGCAAATGCTACTACTGTATTCATTGGTGGTAAATTGAAAATTAGGGATAATTAGAAGAGCTCTGAACCGTAATTTGTGGTGTAGACTACACACTCTAACCAAGAGTGTACAAAATCGAGGAAATTCCACAGAGAAGAAAATGGCTCTTTTAAATAGGATATATGGCGTTAAGGAAAGAGTTCTCAATCTTTTGGCGAATTCCGAATAAATGAAGCTATTGAGACTGTTCTTATGAAACATTTGTACAAACCTTCACCGAATCTATCTAGTAGACACCAAAAATGAACATGCCAAAATGTATATATATATATATATATATATATATATATATATATGGTATAAGAAAAATAAATGCCTGGACGGGACTCGAACCCGGATCTCTGAGTCTGTACCTCAGCGTGATATCCATTACACTACCAGGCGAATCCAATTCAAACACTTATCTTTCTTATATTTATGTATTATATTCTCCATTATTACTAGACGTCGCGAGAACTCAGTCTTCACTGCCATCTAGTAGCTGACTATAACAAGTAAGCAAATTAAAGAGAATATTTTTTTACCTTATAGCAGTGACGCTTTATAGATGTTATAATTAAATATTTAACATTGAGCAATGCAAGCTTAAGTATGGTATGATTTTTCTTATCATACCATATTTAAGCTTGCATTGCTCAATGTTAAAATATTTAATTATAACATCTATAAAGCGTCACTGTTATAAGGTAAAACATATTCTCTCTTAATTTGCTTACTTGTTATGATAAGAAAAATCATACCATATTTAAGCTTGCATTGCTCAATGTTAAATATTTAATTATAACATCTATAAAGCGTCACTGCTATAAGGTAAAAAATATTCTCTTTAATTTGCTTACTTGTTATAGTCAGCTGCTAGATGGCAGTGAAGACTGAGTTCTGGCGACATCTAGTAATAATGGAGAATATAATACATATATAAGAAAGATAAGTGTTTGAATTGGATTCGCCTGGTAGTGTAGTGGATATCATGCTGAGGTACAGACTCAGAGATCCGGGTTCGAATCCCGTCCAGGCATTTATTTTTCTTATCATACCATATTTAAGCTTGCATTGCTCAATGTTAAATATATATATATATATATATATATATATATATATATATATGTGTGTGTGTGTGTGTGTGTTTTATATTGTAGATTTTCGCGGATATAAGTATGATTAAGGAAGTTTTTTTTTAGTTTTCCACGTCATGGATTCAAGTTTGTCCTCTGGCCACTGATTCCGACGTTTCGACATGATTTCACATGCCATTATCAAGGAATGATAGGTTCGAGTCACTGTCCAACATCATGTCAGATATGCTATTGTCTATGATATACAGTATAAGACCTAAACCAGTAACTCGAACCTATAATTCCTTTATAACGGCATGTGGGATCATGTCGAAACTTCGGAATCAATGGCCAGACGCCATCCTTGAATCCATGTCGCGGAAAACCATAGAAAAATGTCTTAATCATATGTATGTATTTTTTTTTTATTTATGTTATTATTCAACTGCATGCTCCATTACGTGGAGTAATACTACATGCATTGTGGTGTTCTTATTATACAACTATAAAATTAAACAGTGTTTACAATTAATCTTTCTTAAAGCTAGATGGTTTACTATATAATACTATTGTTCTATGTTTTACTTAACCTAAAGTGTATCAAATTTAATTGTATTTGAAAATATTGAAAATGCCTTAGTGTAATTGTCAATGAGTTCATTGTTCTTAATTGGCCAATTCTGGTTTCTTAAAACTATTGATTTGAGTTTATCCCTGTCGTTGTCTAATAATTTACATTCCTGTATTATGTGTTTTATATCTTGCACTTTATCACAGCAGGGACAGTTTGGGTTTTCTATTATTTTAAATCTATTTAGATAGGATCTGATGTTCCCATGACCTGTTAACATTATAGTTAATTTATATGTCAGTTTGAGTTTTAATTTTAGCCTGTCGCATATGTATGTATATATGTATGTATGTATGTATGTATGTATGTATGTATGTATGTATGTATGTATGTATGTATGTATGTATGTATGTATGTATGTATGTATGTATGTATGTATGTATGTATGTATGTATGTATGTATGTATATATATCATCATCATGAACAAATTCGTTTTAGGCCATGTGGTCTGTACGGTAAACCTAGCGAAGATGGTCTTGATCTGTCCACCGATGTTTTGGTCTATCTTGGTCCCTATGTCCAGTTGGGGTATATTGGAATGCCAATTTTGGAAGTCTATTTCTTGCCATTCTCCTCAGATGATTTTTCCATTCTTGTTGGTATCTTTGTATATCTTCATTTAAGCTTGTTACTACAAGTTTTCCTCTGATAATAGTGTTCCTTTGGTGATCCAGTCTATTAACTCCTAACAATGATCGTAAGAAGCGCATTTGGCTTACTTGAAGTTTATGAGAGTTCCTTTTATTTAAAATTCAAATTTCACTTCCGTATTTTAGCGCAGCTTTTGATGTGATGTTATGTAATCTTAGTTTTGTCTCTGTCCTCATCTGTTTACCAAAATGTCTTCGTATTACCTCATTCATTTTATTATATTTTTGTAATTTTGAATAAATGTCACTCTTATACTCTGCAAATACACTTCCTAAGTAAGAGAAATCTGACACTTGTTCTATAATTTTTGCATCAATCTCAATTTTCACCCGTTGTATGTTTTTTCCACACATTGCCATATATATATATATATATATATATATATATAATAAGAACAGAGAGTCTCGTAGACTGTGATGGGAAGGATACATGACACGAATGAGGAATGAAAGAGGGACATGGAAGCTTGTTGTAAGAAAACCAGAGGGAAAACGCCCAGTTGGTTGACCAAGAATGAGGTGGGAAAATAACATTAAACATGAATCGAGGGAAGTAGATTATACAAGATTGGAAAACATTTGCTCGGGATAGGGAAGTGAGGAGAGCTTATGTACGCCGCGGCCATGAACCTACAGGTTCAATAGTGCAGTGAGTGAGTTAGTTAGATAGTTGGTTGTTATTTTCAGGTTTCGCACATTTCTATTATAAGGTAACCAATTATATAAGATGAAGGGGAGTCGTTTGAGACTTGAATTCATGAGGCGAATCCCCGTTTTCCTGAATCGTCGAGGCAAATACTGGACTTTGATATGATATCCAGGAAGCATTTTTATCATATCCACAATTTAATATAATTTTAAAGTATTATTTTTAACAGTTTTTAAATGTATACAATATCTTCCTGGGCCCAATATTACGTTTTGATTCTCTTACTCCATTCATCTCTATCCGTCCGGACACCTTCCTGTAGTCCCTAGGTCTTTATCAAAATTAATAATCCCCTCTATATATGTCTTCTTAGGTCTCCCTCTTATTTTCCTCCGATTTGGAAACCACTCAAAACTACTAATTGGCAAACTATCTTCATTCATCCTCTTCATGTGACCAAACCATTGTAATTGTTTATTTCCAACAAATTGTATAACTGTTTCTTTAAAGTTTATTTTTTCTCGAATAATACTGTTTCTAATCCTGTCTAATTTAGAGCATCGTGCAGATCCTCCTAAAAATGAATTTCTGTAGATTGCAAATTTTACTTTAATTTGACATTTATAGTCCAGTTTCTGTTCCATTTCATATTTTAAAATATTGGATAAATAAATAGACGAGATATAACCTTATACAATTGATAACATTTTAGAGCAGGTGGACAGTTTTAAATATCTGGGCTTCAATTCATCATATTTTAAAATTGAAGATATTAATGACAAAATAAATAAATACATTTAATCTAATGTGTGGCACTATTAAAAGAACCCTTAAAACACAAGAAAATAAAAATTACATTTTATAAAGTAATGGCTGTTCCTGTATTGATGTATGGATCAGAATGTTGGACGATCAGTAAAATACAAGAACAAAGATTGGAAGCAGCCGAGAAGAGATTTTTAAGAAATATAGCAGGGTATACTCTGCTAGATAAGAAAATAAAATTAAGATATAAAAAAGGAACTAAATATTTTCAAACTTATAGATCGAATAATTAAATACAGGAACGACTGGAAATAACATGTTGATAGAATGCTAGAAGGAAGATTTCCAAAATGATTGCTAAATTATAAACCGCACGGAAGGAGAAGTGTTGGACGCCCACATAGAAGATGGTCTAACAATTTTAACAATTCTAGCTTTCATTTTTTTTCGTTTATACTAGTTTTTCCTTATTGTTTGACCTTTTTCTTTGTTTGTTTTACCTATTTGTTAACTTTCTTTAATTCTCACATAGACACAAAGACAGAACACACACACCCAGACCCAAGGTGGAGATTTAAAATCCCCTACCCCGCCAGGAATCGAACCCGGGTCGCCGGAGTGGAAGGTAGGGACTCTACCGACTACGCCACGGCGACGGATAACATGAAACCGGAACGAGCCAAACAGGCTTAATCCCTAGATGATTATGATGATGACCTTATATGTTAAAGCGTATAAAATAATTTTATTGCGAGCATATTGTAGCGTAGATGATTAAGCTAATACGCTTACACGCGGAAAGTCACGGGTTCGAGTCAGGATTTTTAAACTGACCTAAAAACCATCTGGTGGCACTTGGTCTTGGAGTCGACTCCATCTTTAACGGGAATGAAGGCCAGACTATGTTCTGGGTGTAAAGACGGCCGCTTCGCACGACTGACAATCTGGCTATTTTACACCGATTATCTGGTGTTATAGCGCGAGACGAGGGGTGTTTTTGGGAGACAAGAGGTATTTTAAAAAAAACCATAGCGCGAGACGAGGGGTGTTTTTGGGAGACAAGAGGTATTTTAAAAAAAACCATAGCGCGAGACGAGGGGTGTTTTTGGGAGACAAGAGGTATTTTAAAAAAAAACCATAGCGCGAGACGAGGGGTGTTTTTGGGAGACAAGAGGTATTTTAAAAAAAACCATAGCGCGAGACGAGGGTGTTTTTTGGGAGACAAGAGGTATTTTAAAAAAAAACCATAGCGCGAGACGAGGGGTTTTTTGGGGAGAAAGAGGTATTTTAAAAAAAACCATAGCGCGAGACGAGGGGTGTTTTTGGGAGACAAGAGGTATTTTAAAAAAACCATAGCGCGAGACGAGGGGTGTTTTTGGGAGACAAGAGGTATTTTAAAAAAACCATAGCGCGAGACGAGGGGTGTTTTTTGGGAGACAAGAGGTATTTTAAAAAAAACCATAGCGCGAGACGAGGGGTGTTTTTGGGAGACAAGAGGTATTTTAAAAAAAACCATAGCGCGAGAACGACGGGGTGTGTTTTTGGGAGACAAGAGGTATTTTAAAAAAAAACCATAGCGGCGAGACGAGGGGTGTTTTTGGGAGACAAGAGGTATTTTAAAAAAAACCATAGCGCGAGACGAGGGGTGTTTTTGGGAGACAAGAGGTATTTTAAAAAAAACCATAGCGCGAGACGAGGGGTGTTTTTGGGAGACAAGAGGTATTTTAAAAAAAACCATAGCGCGAGACGAGGGGTGTTTTTGGGAGAACAAGAGGTATTTTAAAAAAAACCATAGCGCGAGACGAGGGGTGTTTTTTGGGAGACAAGAGGTATTTTAAAAAAAACCATAGCGCGAGACGAGGGGTGTTTTTGGGAGACAAGAGGTATTTTAAAAAAAACCATAGCGCGAGACGAGGGGTGTTTTTGGGGAGACAAGAGGTATTTTAAAAAAAACCATAGCGCGAGACGAGGGGTGTTTTTTGGGAGACAAGAGGTATTTTAAAAAAAACCATAGCGCGAGACGAGGGGTGTTTTTGTGGAGACAAGAGGTATTTTAAAAAAAAACCATAGCGCGAGACGAGGGGGTGTTTTTGGGAGACAAGAGGTATTTTAAAAAAAACCATAGCGCGAGACGAGGGGTGTTTTTGGGAGACAAGAGGTATTTTAAAAAAAACCATAGCGCGAGACGAGGGGTGTTTTTGGGAGACAAGAGGTATTTTAAAAAAAACCATAGCGCGAGACGAGGGGTGTTTTTGGGAGACAAGAGGTATTTTAAAAAAAAACCATAGCGCGAGACGAGGGGTGTTTTTTGGAGACAAGAGGTATTTTAAAAAAAACCATAGCGCGAGACGAGGGGTGTTTTTGGGAGACAAGAGGTATTTAAAAAAAAACCATAGCGCGAGACGAGGGGTGTTTTTGGGAGACAAGAGGTATTTTTAAAAAAAACCATAGCGCGAGACGAGGGGTGTTTTTGGGAGACAAGAGGTATTTTAAAAAAAAACCATAGCGCGAGACGAGGGGTGTTTTTTTGGGAGACAAGAGGTATTTTAAAAAAAAAACCATAGCGCGAGACGAGGGGTGTTTTTGGGAGACAAGAGGGTATTTTAAAAAAAACCATAGCGCGAGACGAGGGGTGTTTTTGGGAGACAAGAGGTATTTTAAAAAAAACCATAGCGCGAGACGAGGGGTGTTTTTGGGAGACAAGAGGTATTTTAAAAAAAAACCATAGCGCGAGACGAGGGGTGTTTTTGGGAGACAAGAGGTATTTTAAAAAAAAACCATAGCGCGAGACGAGGGGTGTTTTTGGGAGACAAGAGGTATTTTAAAAAAAACCATAGCGCGAGACGAGGGGTGTTTTTGGGAGACAAGAGGTATTTTAAAAAAAACCATAGCGCGAGACGAGGGGTGGTTTTTGGGAGACAAGAGGTATTTTTAAAAAAAACCATAGCGCGAGACGAGGGGTGTTTTTGGGAGACAACAGGTATTTTAAAAAAAACCTTTGAAAGAAAAGTTATGTTAAGATAAGATCAACACTAATGGAAAAAATACACTGTAGGGTGAGGGGTTGCGAAAGAACATTTCTCAGGTATTTTTATGAGACAAGGGATTTTTTTAAAATAACCAACGTTACGAGAGGGTAGAGCAAAGGCGGTCAGTCTGAGTCCAGAGTCTCTGCGGCACCAACGGACGAGTGAGGTCCCGGGGCAGCGCCCTGGCGACATTTCAGCGCCCTGCTGGGCCCATTTCTTAAATGTAAGTAGAAGTTTGTAATATAGTTTTTCATTTCTCTCGGGAATGTCCACAATTAAATTTTAATCACTCTTAATCAAATATTAATCTATTATTAAATGGTGCTTCCAAGTTCTATCTTAAGTAATTTTCAAATGTAACCTATAATATGTTCTTATATATATATATTAAAGTGTTTGATACACCGTCTCAATGGCTTCTTTTTTATGTCGTAAAAAAGTGTGTAAATTCTTCTAGAGGTCCTGTTCACACTTCCTATAATTTCCTCGGCACGCTACCTAGTAATATGAGTAAAGCCCTTTCGAAATAATAAAGAATAAAATAAAGAAATAAGCGAGTCATTACATCTGGAAAAGTGGAAACTTAACCTCCAACTGCCCCAAGGGCCTTCTATGGCTTATAGTGGGATCACTTTACCTTTTTAGTTAATTATGAAAGACCCGGTACATGGAAATTCAAAGAATTAGTCTCTTGAACAATATGAAGTTCAGTTCTCTCTCTATATTTTTAAATGCAGTGGTATGCTGTAAACAACTCGAGAGTAGGATCAAATAACTAATATAAACTGAAACATGTTATTTAAGCACACTTCAGTAATAAAAACAAGCTCACTGCATTAAAGATAACAGGGGGATTTTAAATAAAACATTATAATTTAATACATTTGAAAAACAACGGAAAGAAAAAAAGTTATTTAAATACACAATTAACGAAATTATTCCAAGCATAGACAAAAACTTTTAGATATCTTAACTGATGATGGAACACCAAATCAACTGATCCAAACAATTTTTAATCTGTATAAAAATAACATCATAGCAGCACAAATAGGAACAGAATTGTCAGATTGGAAACATAAATTGCGGAGTCAGACAAGGATGTCCTCTATCACCACTTCTATTTAATGTATACATTAATGCTATCATCAGACACTGGAGATTGACAGTTCATGGTAATATTCCTCTCTCAAGACACACAATTTTAGACACACTCTTATATGCAGATGATCAGGCTCTTTTCGGCAATAATGAAGATGAATTACAATATTCCACTCATCATCTAATATAATAGCCCCAACGATTTAACATGGAAATATCAACAACAAAATCTAAAGTTATGGCCTTTCAAGGGAAATTCCCAGTAAGAAGTAAAATTTGTATTCGGAATTCAATATTAGAGCAAGTAAATTCATTTAAATACTTACGATATAATCTAACTTATAATGAGGAATGTGATATATCCTTTAAAATACAAAACTATAATAAAGCTTTAAGAATTATCAACCAAGTTTTTAAATCATCAAAAGTGCAGAGACACACAAGAATGAAAATCTATAAAGTTCTCGCTAGACCCATACTCTGTTATGGCAGTGAAGCTTGGACCATCAGAACTCAGGATGACCGTCACATTACAGCCACGGAGATGAAATTTCTGCAACGAACTGCAGGTTATAGCCTTCTAGACCACTAAATAAATTCAACAATAGCCAGAGAGTTAAACATCGTACCTATATCTGAATATCTCCAAGAATATAGAAACAATTGGCTAGCCCATATTCAGCGCATGGATCGTCACAGAATACCAAAACAAATTCTTCACTACATTCCTCGAGGCAGAAGATCTGTGGGTCGACCTTTTCGGAGATGGCGGGAGACCGTAACGGGCCACTGGGCCTAATACTTGAAAGGATGATGATGATGATGATTCCAAGCACATATTATTTTTAATTTCTTTTAATGAAGACACTGTTAAGAAAATTCTTCACCCTAAATATATTTTTTTAATGCTCCAGGTTTGTCCTTTTGGACATTTCTGGTGTTCTCTCTTGGCATTGGCGTAATTGTAACCCACTTCTGAGGTTGGGGCGCCTGGAAGGCGGGGTTACGTTATCCCAATGATATGATGGGTGATGATAATGATGATAGTGGTGCGTCAGGAGAGTCCTTAATCCTAAGCTTAATCTAAGATGAATATGAATGATGATGGTTGCGATGGCCATATGATGTTCGGTGATCTTTTGGGCCTTAAATTGTCCTGATATTTGTCTTACAGGTGAGGAAAAACCCCGATAAAGACCTCACCCAGAAAACTGTAGCGACCGGGAATCGAACCCGGGCCCGCTGCGTGACAAGGCAGCACGCTACCTCGGGACCATATCGCTGGACTCACACTAAATATTTTAAATTTAATTTACCATCCTGTTCATAATTGCATGATTGTTAAGATATGTTTATTTTTTATTATCTAATACCACCAGGTTGCCTTTTATGACATTTCTGGCTTTCTCCACTGAACATTGGCGGGATTGTAATCCATTTCGTAGGTTGGGGCACCTAGAAGGTGGAATTACGTTACCCCGATGATATGATGGTGATAAATGAAAATGAAGCATCAGGAGAGTTCTTAAACTAAACTTGACCTAAATTTCAGACCATGGAAAACCACAGGAGTAATTCCTTTTAAGGAAAAATTCCTATGGCCGTAAATCGAACCCGGGATCTCATGAATAGTGGTAAGAAACCTGACCTCTAGCCCATGAGGCTTGTAGAAAATATTAAACATCTATTTTACCATTTTTATTAAAATAATGAGTTTTTATGAAATGGATTTTAAATTCCACAATTATATTACCAGCACATCATCTTTGTTTACTAAATACAGATCTTTTAATAAAGCTTGGTATTATTTGTGTAGATATAGCTTAATACTTACTTAATACTTAATACAGGCTTTCCACTTTACAGCAGTTTGCCTTTGATTCCTGCTTTCCAGAGATTCCTATCTTCCCATTGTCCATCTTCCATACCCCTCTTCATCATGGCATCATATATTCCCTCATACCATGCTCTTCTACTTCTTCCCCTTCTCCTTCTGCCTGGTACCATCCAATCCAACATCTGTTTAGGCCACTGGTCTTCCGGCATCCGTTGTACATGTCCATACCATTGTAGAGCTCTCTTTGTTATCCTATCGATAACAGTTTCTTGCGCATCCATTTCTTGTCTGATATATGTATTTCGAATATGTTGTAGCCTGGATATTCTCATACTTCTCCGTAATCCATCCATTTCTGTCGCCAATATTCTTTTCTGCATCCTTTCATTTATTGTCCAGCTTTCTGATCCACATGTAAGTATACTTTCTATTATTGTCTGTATAATCCCTTTTTTTGTTTTTCTGGTCAAATTTCTATTCCATAAAATACCATTCAGGGATCTAATCGCCTTCCTTGCACAATTTACTCTGTTAATAATATATTTTTCACAAGTACCAGATTTATCTATTATAGATCCAAGATATTTAAATTCTTCAACACGTTTAATTATCATATTATTTATTTGTAGGTCTTCTGAATTTCCTCCGATTACCATATATTCTGTTTTAATATAATTTATCTTCAGTCCACCTACCTCAAATGCATCGACCAACTTTCTTCTTTATCTTGTCCTATTATAATCTGGTCATCAGCGAATAATAAATTGTGCAGTAAATGACCATTAATGTTGATTCCCATTCCCCTACATAACTTATTCCATTTCATTAATATCATCATCATGAACAAATTCGTTTTAGGCCATGTGGCCTGTACGGTAAACCTAGCGAAGATGGTCTTGATCTTTCCACCGAAGTTTTAGTCTTCCTTGGTCCCTATGTCCAGTTGGGGTATATTGGAATGCTAATTTTGGAAGTCTATTTCTTGCCATTCTCTTCAGATGATTTTTCCATTCTTGTTGGTATCTTTGTATATCTTCATTTAAACTTGTTACTCCAAGTTTTCTGATAATAGTGTTCCTTTGGTGATCCAGTCTATTAACTCCTTTTCATTAATACATCTTCTAAATATATCTTAAACAATGTTGGTGACATCCCGCATCCTTGTCTTAATATTCTATTTCCAACCTTAATACTTGCTTTACAATCATACATTCTTTTTATAAAATCTATGAGAGATTTAGATATTCCAAACTTCTCCATTGCCACCCAAAGCTTGTTGATGGGATATAACTTAATACTCTAGCAATTAATAATATTAACTTGACAAAAATATTTATCAGCCATAGATGTAAAATTATTATGGTTTCAATGATGCTATTTGTACTTTATTATTTCCACAGTTATCATCTTTGGGTCTAATATATATATGAGGGCAATTACATTTAAAAGTAAATGGTTTATTCATTATTTAAACCCGCCATAGCCTGTCCAGGTTGAAAAAGGGTGAGGGGGAGGAGTAACACCTCGTAAAAAAACCTTGGTTCATCTTGCCCAGCTGATAGTACCTTGTGAGAACTCCTTTCCAGGGTTACGGTGAAGACCTCAAAGGCAGATACAACGGAGAAGGAGTCCTTCGGTACGGTGTACCTGACGGAAGAGGCAACTCTACATCTACTGCCTTGTTGATTGACAAACGGGCGGATGGGGTTCGTTAGTCCTGCAAAGGCAATCCATCTAGGAGAGACAACTCCGAAATAAAAGGGGCAGGCTGAACTCTGGAGCTGGGTGAAGGCAATCGGCCTAGGGAGGAAGCCCCGAATAATAAACCCGCCATGAAAACGGGCTAGCAACGCACTTCAAGGTGTATCTTATACATTGCTCGCAGTCCCAAGGATCAAGCCTCGTATCAAAGATGGAAACAAAACATTACAAACGCTAGGAAAAGGTCTACGATATGGAAAAAAGAAAACATAAAAATTGGAAGGGTCATATAGAAAAATGGAAGACAACCAACATGTAAAAAGAGCTAAAGAAGATAGACCAATGGACGGGAGAAGAACAAGAGGAAGACCAGCCAAGAGATGGATAGACAGTGAATGTACATCCAATATATCTTCCTCCGATGGGTGATTTTGGAAATAAACAGGATGAAAATCCTACAAATTATGATTAAGAAGAAGAAGAAGACGTTTATACATAACATTATTATCAGTGAGATCCCTAAGAATATTAACAATTTTACCACTACAATTAAAGGTAAGAATAAACACAATGATAATAAAAATAATAACGATGATAGAATAAGGAGGACGAAGAGAAGAAAAAAGCCCTTTAGAAAGCAAAGCAATGCCAGTTGACAAATAAAAAAGGTCCAACACGTTTAAAATTAATCAGGGACTTTAAAAACATGATTTCTGAACTGATAATCTGACAATCAATAGAATAGTACCTTGCCTTGAACATAGCGGACTAGAGTTCAATCCCAGATTTCCTGGGTGAGCCTATATCCAAATGTAAAGAAACACACACACACACACACACACACACACACACACACACACACACACACACACACACACACACACACACACACACACACACACAGTGTTTTAGAATAAGTATTGCACACTTCTAGGGGTTGTAGAGGGGACTTAGTAGATAAAGTTTTGATATGGAACTCAGGTCCTCATACGTTCCATTTCGATATAAAATAGGCTTGAAAATCGAAACACAATGGTCTGATAGCACGTGTATTGTGTTTCAGAATAAGTATTATAGACTTCTAGAGGTTATACTATAAGTGTGGTTCCATGTCCATTGCACAAATTGTACCTGCGACGCAAGTTTTCATACACACGCCTCACAAGACCTGGTGTATCCTCAATAATTTTTGCTGCCACCAGAATTCGTGCAAGATCTTCCTCCGACTCAACAGGTGCAGATAACCCCTAGAAGTCTGTAATACTTTTTCTAAAACCAAGACACACGATATCAGCCCATTGTGTTTCGAACTTCAAACAAATTTCACACTGAATTGATATGTTGATATGTTTCCGGACATGGGTTTCTTATCAAAACTTTATCTATTAAGTCCTCTCTACAACCCCTAGAAGTCAGTAGTATTTATATATATATATATACATGTCCACCGCTGTGCTCTCGAGGTAGTATGCTGCCTTGTCACGCAGCGGGCCCGGGTTCGATCCCGTCGGGGCACTTTTTCTGGGTGAGGTTTTTATCGGGGTTTTTCCTCACCTGTAAGACAAATGTCAGGAAAACTTTAAGGCCCAAATGGTCCCAGAAATCATATGACCATCATCATCCTTATCATTATCATCATCATCCTTCACCGGTGTGGAAAGCAACGGGAAGGTACCACACCTACAATTCCCTAGTAAAGCTGCAAGTATAGCATGCAAATGCTATGATTGCAGTGAAGGACCTGCCTTCGGGCAGAATTACTATGGACGGATGGATATATATATATATATATATATATTCATTCACTCTCCATAAAAAAGTTTGGTTAATGAAAGAAATTTGTCATCCCCGACAATTTGTCAACCAATTGATTTTCATAATCAACAATTATTTTAGCTCTATAAACGCCATGTATTGAATGTCCGAATACAGAGTCTTGTCTTCAATGTTACTATTTGTCTTCGAGATGGCGCCGACATTGACTGATCACAAATCATGGAGACCCTCCATGTCACCGTAAGCCTACAGTAAAAAAAAAAAAAATAGACATGAAAATCTTCTCCTGACAGATCGTGCCGTGTAAGGAACGCGTAGTATGGGGCAGGTAAAAGTACATGAAATAGAAGAGGTTTAACAAAGAGAGAGAGAGAGAGTAGAATGGGCATTTTCCATTTATTTTCTCTTCAAACGAGTAGATTAATTTTTACGTTCAAATCCTTTCCCAGCTACATAAGCCACATTTTATTAATACGCTTTCCGCGAAAATAACTCTCTGATCATTACGTCAGACTGGTCTAGATTCTCTAATTTCCACTCATTAACTGCGGTGCTTCTTTATAGGGATTAAATTGCATGTCCCAAACTGTTCAATAGAGATTGCACGAGTTTCATTTCAGATTCCAATAATGCTTTATGACGTCATTCGTCATCTCAAAGTACGGTAAAACTTATGCAAATTATCGCCGTAATCCTAAATGGAACTGCAAATATTACAGTTTCATAACTGGCATTTCTATCAAGAGAGCATTTGTGACATCGGTATTCATGCGGTCTCCAGGTAACGCGTCCGAGGTTCAAGTTTTATTAAATTTGAAATGACAACATGAGGTTTTGCTTAATAAATAGGTCCCATGTTTGTTCTGTGAGATTCTAACCTTATATGGTTGTTTCTGTTAGACATATGTTTTAAGGCATGTTTGCCCCATCTTCAGTTAGTACGCAGGGCCGACAACTTGGCAAAAATCAGTCTGTACCAACAGAAGATGGGGCAAACATGCCCTGAAACATATGTCTAACAGAAACAACCATATGCGGTAAGAGTCCCATAGACCAAACTTATTTATAATTTCAATTTAAAAATAAATTATACCCTATAAAACAGTCATTCTCAACTATAATAACTTCTGTTAAAGACTTCGTCACACTATTAAAATTCAAGGCCTTTCAAAGACATGCTTCATCCTCAGGAATTCTTATGGTACTGAAATTATTTGTGTGTGTGTGTGTGTGTGTGTATATATATATATATATATATATATATAATATATATATATAACATCGATAAAGCGTCACTGCTATAAATTAAAATTTTCTCTTTAATTTGCTTACTTGTTATAGTTCAGCTACTAGATGACAGTGAAGACCGAGTTCTCGCGACATCTAGTAATAATGGAGAATATAATACATATATAAGAAAAATAAATGTTTGAATTGGATTCGCCTGGTGGTGTAATGGATATCACACTGAGGTACAGACTCAGAGATCCGGGTTCGAATCCCGTCCAGGCATTTATTTTTCTTATCATACCATATATATATATATATATATATATATATATAACATGAAAAGAAAAATGAATGCTTCAGTCGGGATTTGAACCCGAGTCTCTAAACTCGGTACGTTTAGCGCTCTAACGACCTGAGCTACCCAAGAACTCCAACACAAACATACATTTTTCTTATACATGTAGTATTCTCAATTCACACAAGAGGTAGCGGAAATTTGTTCCGACTGACATCTAGTGGCTAACATAACAGTTAAGCAAATTTTTAAAGAGAATATTTACTTTATAGCAGTAACGCTTGTATATTTATATGTTATAACTATATTTTTGACATTTGGCAATGAAGGCAAATATGATATGAGAAGAAAAATGAATGCTTGAGTCGGGATTTGAGCCCGAGTCTCTAAACTCTGTACGTTTAGCGCTCCATATATATATATATATATATATATATATATATATACAAAAATCATTTCAGTACCATAAGAATTCCCGAGGATGAAGCAAGTCTTTGAAAGGCCTTGAATTTTAATAGTGTGACGAAGTTTTTAACAGAAGTTATTATAGTCGAGGATGACTGTTTTATAAGGTATGAAAAAATAAAATTGAAATAATTTTAACCTCAACAGTGTTCAAACATGATCATTTAAAGTACAGACTTATTTATAATATTATAACAACTTATTTATAATAATAGTAAAATGTTCGGGCGAGCAAAACTTCTAGACTTGATTTTTTTCGAAGGGGAAGTTTAAAACTGTGAATTCTAACAAACATTTTAATTGAAAATTAAAGTACAACAAAAAATGTAGGCCTAATAAACTAACTAACTGGCTCTATCAAACCGGTAGGTTCATGGCCATGCGGACATAAACTTTCCATAAATCCCTATCCTTAGCTAATATTTTCCAATCATCCCCTGTAAAATCTACTTCCCTCAAATCATGGTTAATGTTATTCTCACACCTCATTCTTAGTCTATCAACTGGGCGTTTTCTTTCTGGTTTTCCTAGAAGACGCTTCCATCCACCTCTTTCATCTCCCATTCGTGCCACATGTCCTTCCCAACGCAGTCCATGAGACTTAACTGTTCTTGTTATATTTGCCTTCCAATGAAGACCAATGTAGCTAACTATTATGTAGTCTTCACCATCTGTCCGTTCATCTCTCTTTGGTCCAAAAACTTTCCTAAGAACTTTATTCTCAAATACTCGTAACGTCCTTTCCTCCCTCCATGTTTCGCATCCTTATAACTGAGAGATTAATAGTTTTATATATTTTTCAGTTTAACGTTTTTTGAAAGTAGTTTGTGACAAGAATCCCTGTAATGCATAATAGCATGCATTTCCAGAATTGAGCCTATGTTTAATAGAACATTGAACTCAAAACAAAAATGTCAATATTCGTAAATATCACCATATTTCTTCATACTTCCGCGAACTATACTGGCTCCATCTCCATGATCGTAAGAAAACGCATTCTCTCATACTCCTACTCATAATTATACCTACGTACACACACCTATACACCAAGCTACTTATCCTCTCTCTTCCAGTCATTCTTTGAATACACAATCACGCCAGAACCTTCTTCTTCACATCCCATAAAGCAAAACCTCGCGTTATTAAAATTCCTACATTATTAAAATTCATACTTGTGCTAAACTCTGGAACTCCTTACAAAAGATTGGGGACTACCGGATATTAGTTTCCTTTAAAATAAATGTTTTTTTATGCCACCAGGTTGTCTTTTATGGCATTTCTGGCTTTCAAATTTTGGCATTCAGAAAATTGTGAACCATTTCTCAGGTTGGGACACCTATAAGGTGGAGTTACGTTACCGCGATGATATGATGGGTGAATGGGGAATGAAAGACGTGTATGTAAGCTTCTTGTAGGAAAACCAGAGGGAAAACGTCCAGTTGGTAGACCAAGAATGATGTGGAAGAATAACATTAACTATGATTTGAGGGAAGTAGATTATACAGGAGATAATTGGAAAACATTAGCTCAGAATAGGGATGTATGGAAAGCTTATGTTCGCGCGGCCATGAACCTCCGGGTTCGATGGTATCAATGAGAGTTAATACGGTAGTTTATATAAACTTGTATTGCAACAATAGGCCTAATTAAAATTCGTTGTTGAAAATTTCATTTTTCTTTACTCAGTTGCCACAATTTTGTTATTTTGACATTTCTGGTTATTGTATCCTGGCGTTGGCGTATTGTAACCCACTTCTGAGGTTGCAGTGTCATGTTATGATGGGTGACGAAGGTAATGATGCGTCAGGAGAGGTCTTAATCTTAAATTTAATATAATGAGGTGAATATGATAATAATGGCCAGATGATGTTCGGGGACCGTTTGGACATTAAAGTTTCCTGAAATTTGTCTTACAGGTGAGGAAAACCACCGAAAAAAATAATAACTTCACCCAGGAAACTTATCCCGACCGGGGATCGAATTCGGGCTCACTGCGTGACAAGGCAGCACGCTACCTTGAAACCTCGAGACCACACCGTTGTTAAAAAGAAAGCTGGAATTAGAAATCAAACAAGAATATTTAAAAGATTATTGAAATTCAACAAAATATTAAAATATGGTAGATTATTGGAACTAAAAAAAAAATGGAACGTTAAAATGAAACAAAAATTAAAAAGTATTTTTAAATCATACAAACTGTACAAAGGATTATCGAAGTCCAATGAAATATTAAAATATATCATTCGAGCGTTGAAATATTAAAAAGATAAAAAGAGACTAAGTTATTGAAATAAAATATGCAATTCTTTGGTAGATGGCAGAAGAGAAATCATTAGTTTTCATAATATAATCCATTATTGTTGTTAGAGCTTCTGACTACAGTATGAGCTCCCGGGTTCTATTCTTGGTCAATCTGCATAAATATATACAGCGTATAATTCTCGATACGTGTGTATGTTACTGAACTACTACTAAGCGACTAGACCGATTTTGATGACTATTTTACTCATGCCCCAAATGGGAGTCAATGACCAATCATGATTCAATGATTTCTGTTTTACAACCAATCACAGTCGTATTTCACGAAATATTTATCAGTGTTAAATTTGCCATATTAAAGAAAGCTCCTCCTTTTTAATATTCTGAACAAGGTCTGACCATTATTTTTGCAATGGCTGAGCCTGTGAGAATTACGGCTACCAGATTGTATATATAGTACACAGATGTCAACACATAGCGCTTGCAGGAGTTAATATAAAAACATTTGTAGCAATTTATTATACCCACCAAAAAAAAATTATTATACCACTGTTTGCACTTTCTTAAATGTATTTTTTCCCAGGTAATAATCCAGAAAAATATAATTGTCATATTTACATCATACGACATTAGAAATGAATTAATATACAGTTTGATGTGTTTCATTTTTTCTCCACTAGAGAGAATTCTTACAATATTGTGTTTCCTTTGGCAATAAATAGTATGATCTGGTTGCAGTGATAAACAAAGAAGCAGATGAAGCGTACCTATCGTTTCTCATTTGTTTTCAAACATCGCCGTTTACATTAAATATATAAACATTTTAAAATAACTATAGTTAAATAATGATTTTTTGAGTAAACAGCTTAATTTTATTCGTTAAATAGTCCTAACAAATGCCACTCTTGATTTCCAAATTCTCTAGATAAATTCACTCCTCACTTCGTGAGTCGTGAATTTATCGATAATTTGGAAATCAGTCGTGGCATTACTTATGAAATTTGTTGTGTTTTTTGAGTGGGTCCCTGGATGGTTTAGTTTCACAATTGGGCCAGATAGGTGGCGCTGTGATCGAGTTATGACTTTTTTTTTTATTTGCTCCTCCTAAATGACTGGATCTATTTTGATTATTTGTGTGTGTTTGTGTTTAAGTGGGTCCCTGGATGGTTTAGATTTACAATTGGACCCGGTAGGTGGAGCTGCGATCGCGTTATAGATTTTTTTTTACTCTTCCCTAAACAACTGGACCGAATTTTTATGATTTTTTTGTGTGCGTTTAATTGGGTTCGTGGATGGTTTATATTCACAATCTGAAGATTTTTAGGATCATAAAAGATCCTTAAGCCTGAACAAAAAAGCCTCTCAAGCAAAATTTACCGATCTCAAACATCCTAGTAATATCTTAGTTGCCTGCTAGATGTCTCATTGAGTCGGTGTGTTGACCGCTTGCCACTCATGACGTAACTAAAATGAACTTGATCTATTAACTCCTGACAAAGAAGAGGCTATGGCTTAACAATAGGCTACGCCATTAATAAAAAAAACTTTGCACAAATGCCTCTTTTTCAGGCTTGCGGTTCTATTAAGAGCATGACAAACTTCAAACTCGGGACCACGGCTTAAAGTCTTTTGCCTTGGACTTTTCCATCCTAAAATTCCATTGACTCCGACCGGATTTGAACCCGCGATTCTCAGAACCAGAGACAAGGAATATCTATTTTTTTTAATTCAAATTTTATTATATAAAACTTTCCCCAATATAGGATTGCCACAAGAATAAAGTGATGCAAACAATTAATTTTCGAAATCGATGAAATACTTACTTACTCACTGGCACTATCGAACCCGTAGGTTCATGGCTGCGCGTACATAAGCTCTCCATACATCCCTATCCTGAGCTAATGCTTTCCAATCATTCCCTGTATAATCTACTTCCCTCAAATCATAGTTAATGTTATTCTCCCACCTCATTCTTGGTCTACCGACTGGGCGTTTTTCCACTGGCTTTCCTACAAGAAGCTTCCATGCAAGTCTAAATCGATGAAATACATTTTGTAAATACATAAAAAAATTTAAATTGTAATTCTATAAAGTATAAATTTTGTAAAGATGATTTCTTAAAATTGAAATTGATCCTCTAATGGCAGCGATGGCAATTTTAGAAAGATACACTCTGTACAAATCTAAGAAATTCCAAAATTTAGCTAAAATTCCTTGTATAGTACCTCTTGCCCCGATCATCAATCCTGTGACAGTTATACTATCTAACTTGTATTTATCTTTGTGGTGTTGGTCGATTATACTTACTTACTTAATACTTAATACAGGCTTTCCACTTTACAGCAGTTTGCCTTTGATTCCTGCTTTCCAGAGATTCCTATCTTCACATTAACCATCTTCCATACCCCCTTCATCATGGCATCATATATTCCCTCATACCATGTTCTTCTACTTCTCCCCCTCCTCCTTCTGCCTGGTACCATCCAATCCAACACCTGTTTAGGCCATTGGTCTTCCGACATCTGTTGTACATGCCCATACCATTGTAGAGCTCTCTTTGTTATCCTATCGATAACAGTTTCTTGTGCATCCATTTATTGCCAAGATTATTTTCTGCATCCTTTCATTTATTGTCCAGCTTTCTGATCCATATGTGAGTATACGTTCTATTATTATCTGTATAATCCCTTTTTTTTTGTTTTTCTGGTCAAATTTCTATTCCATAAAAGACCATTCAGGAATCTAATCGCCTTCCTTGCACAATTTACTCTGTTAACAATATCTTTTTCACAAGTACCAGATTTATCTATTATAGATCCAAGATATTTAAATTCTTCAACACGTTTAATTATCATATTATTTATTTGTAGGTCTTCTGAATTTCCTCCGATTACCATATATTCTGTTTTAATATAATTTATCTTCAGTCCACCTACCTCAAATGCATCGACCAACTTTCTTCTTTATCTAGTCCTATTATAATCTGGTCATCAGCGAATAATAAATTGTGCAGTAAATGGCCATTAATGTTGATTCCCATTCCCCTACATGACTTATTCCATTTCATTAATACATCTTCTAAATATATCTTGAACAATGTTGGCGACATCCCGCATCCTTGTCTTAATCCTTTTGTTATAGCCTATCAAATTCTGTGGATATTCTATTTCCAACCTTAATACTTGCTTTACAATCATACATTCTTTTTATAAATGTATGGGAGATTTAGATATCCCAAACTTCTCCATTGCCACCCAAAGCTTGTTGATAGGTACAGAGTCATATGGTCGATTATATCTTTTAATTTTTCAAAGCATTTTAGTAATTCGCTTCGAAATTCAGAATCCATTCGTAAATCTCGCATTCTATCATTGTATATATCATGAGTGATATTTATGGGGTATAAAATGAGTGAAGAGTTATCATGTACAACCCTGAGAATGATCGATATGACCACAGAATATACATTGTTGTTGATTCATTAATCATCCCTCCTCCTTCCTCTCGGCCGTCAGGTGCGTCCGGGATTTTCTCGTCTCCTTTTCACGGTATCGCAGGACTTCAAATTAGCGTCCTCACCTACATTAAGGTGAATAGCTACGATCTCTTTTGTTTATAGCGACTGTACATGTGACGGTATTGTTCCAAGTTTTATAGAAATTTGTTTCAGAGTGTCACAATATATTTTAGTGGAGAAAATAAAGCTCTCAACTTGTAAAACTTTCTAGATATGCATTAAGTAAGTTAGAGCTTTGTGTCAGAGAGACTCTCTTATGTACGAGACAGTATATTTTGTGTTATTGAAAATACTACCTTCAACATTAGACATTATTAATCCCTTAAGGAAAAAATATGTTCTTGAAGCTCTTTCGTACAGTTTCTTCAGCCTAAATGTAGACAGTAGAAAGTAATGACAGACATAAAGATAAGTCTAGGTAAGTAATAGGTCCAGATATATATATAACTAACTCACTCGCACTATCAAACACATAGGTTCATGGCCGCGCGGACATACGCTCTCCATACATCCCTAATGTTTTCCAATTATCCTCTGTATAATCTACTTCCCTTACCCATACCGGACAGGTCAAAACGCGATAAGCCAGACGAAAAAAGTACCTTGGCCGAAAGAGCGACGATCTTTCACCGCAAAAATACAACCGTCAAGAAACGCGGACATGGGTTCCACTGAGTTAGAATTATCCGGAGGTAAAACAGTACCCCATTCGTTTCTCCGGGCGGGGACTACTTCAGGGAATCCATGCCAATGGCTTAATCATAGGAAGTCGTAAATAATAGGCTGCGATAGGCAGGACTTGTGGCACCAATGGGGAATAAAAGAGGTGCCTGGAAAATTCTTGTAGGAAAACCAGAAGGAAAACGTCCAGTTGGTAGACCAAGAAAGAGGTGGGAGAATAACATTATCCATGATTTGAGGATGTAGATTACACAGGGGTTGATTGGAAAACATTGCTCAGGGTAGGGATGTATGGAGACCTTATGTCCTCGCGGCCATGCTAGTTAGTTAGTTAGTTAGTTAGTTATAATCTACTTCCTCGAAGCATGGAATATCATTCCTCCACATCGTTATTGATCTACCAACTGGAAGTTTTCCCTCTGATTTTCCTATAAGAAGCTTCCATGCTCCTCTTTCATTCCCCATTCGTGCCACATGTCCTGTCCATCGCAGTCTAAGAGACTTAACCGTTTCTTATTGTATCTGGTTTCCTAAAGGATCATACATATCATTGTTATGAAGTTTTCTCCATTCACTTGTCTGTTCATCTCTCTTTTGTCCAAAAATGCTCCTAAGAACTTTATTCTCAGATAATTGTAATCTTCCTTCGTCTATTAAAGTAAGAGTCCATATTTCGCATCCATACAATATAACTGTTAGAATAACAGTTTTATATATTTTTTAGTTTAACGTTTTTTGAAAGGAGTTGGGACGACAAGAGTCCTTGTAATGCATAATAGTACGCATTTCCAGAATTAAGTTTATGTTTAATATAGTTGTGCATTTCATCCCTATTCTTAATTACTGTTCCTAGGTATTTGAATTCAGTCACTTCTTCAAAATTTCCCTCATTTGTCATAAAATTTATATTTTCATTAGGCTATATGGTGCATTTCTATGTGTGAACATATATTTAGTTTTACTGATGTTCATTTCCAGTCCTAATTTCATAGTGTTATTCAATAAAATGTGTGTGACGGCCCGTAGTATTTCCTCGGCATCACTTGATAATTCTACATCACCAGCATAAACTAAAAACTTATTAATACCATTGAGCTGTAGACCTTGTTCCTCTAAAGCAGCGGTTCCCAACCTTTTTCGATTCACGAACTCTTACAACGATCTGAGTGGGTGAGCCACTGACTTTAAAAAGACATATACATTAGACATGCATAAAATTTAATTCCAACCAAAAGGTTTAATAACCTTAAATTTACTTAACCCTTAACGGTTTAAAACCTAAAGTTACTCTAGTTACGGCTTAAAAGTTACACAACGTGTTGGCCTAGTTACAATAATAAATACAAGTTTTCATTCTAATTGCTCACCTCTTCTTGGAATATTGAGCGAGAGGGTTGCGCCTGTTTTCCATGGCATAGAGCTTTGAAGTCAGGTACCACAGAAATTAAAGTCTTAGATCACTTTCAGCACAAAGTCTATTTGTGTATTTATTTTTTAAATAAGTAACAAGGGGCATTATAAGGTTAATTTAATTTGAAAATAATAATAATAATAATAATAATAATAATAATAATAATAATAATAATAATGATCTTGAAGAAGATTTTCGGAATGTAGGCCGTGGTCGTGAGGCTTGTAGTTCCCCGACGTTTCGCCAGAGACTGCGTCTGGCATCCTCGAGGGTTGTCTTGAGACTGGCAATTTTTTTTTTAATTAGACGGTGACTTGGCGCCGTCCATTGTGCCGCATAGAAACCCACTGGTTACCTGGCAGCTAATTACTTGGTGGCTAACAAGTTGGGGTTCTGATATATATAATCTTAGCCTTTGGGGACAAATAATTCGCCTGCAGATCCAGGTTTGAATAAATGGTGGACATTTTCACCTTAAAAGAGGGCATCAGAAACTGCACCGCCAGCAAGCAGAAAGTCCGAAAGTCGGACGGCGCAGGATGAGCCACACTCTTTCAAGCGAGTAAATATCACACTATTTATTTGATGGTTCCATCTAACTGGCCAAACTATGCTAAGCATAGGTTAACCAATTGATGCATGAAGATGAAACGCTCCATAGGATTTGACAATTCAGCCAACATGGGCTGAATGTCCCGGAGCATCTCCTCTGCACGCTCACTCAATAATCCTGCTGGCAATCCTCGGTATTGTTCTTGAACAGTGTTGTTCACATTTGTTCTGGAAGAAGTTCCAGTCCTTAAGGCTTGTGTGAAGGATATGGTTGAATCGACACTAACCGAAGTGAAGGTCTTTGGTTGAGGTGGATTTACTGGATGTTTAAGTTTGGGTGTTGCTGCCCTATCATAAGCCTCAAGTGCTGCTTTGTAAACAGGGCAGCCACGGTATGAAGCGGGGTGACCGGACCCCCCGCAATTTGCACATTTAAGCAAATTTGGTTCTCTCTGCGCTTGGGCCTTTAAGGCACAATCTTTGTGCCCGTGGTCCCCAGCGCAGACAACACAACGTGGGGTCCGGTTACAGGCAGGGAAAGTGTGATTAAAGGACTGACACTTGTAATACTGTTTAAGTCCAGCCCGAGGTTTGTATGCTTCCACGGCTACAACCATGTATAAAAGTCGCTTTAAGTCATAAATTTTTAGAGCATCATTTGTTCGCTCAAGTTCTAAGATGAAAATTGGGAGTGGTACAGCCAAATTGTTTACTGTCTTAGTAATTTGCTTGACAGATTTGATTTTAAATCCTACAGCTAGGATTTCCTCTTTAATTTCATTTGGGTGTGTTTCTGCAGGCAGCCTTTTAAGTACGACCTTCAAAGGAAGATCTTTTTTAAGTATCTGAATGTATAATATGCTCTTTCGCAAGGGAAAGTAAAATACTCCTTCAACTTAGCACAAGTCTTCCAATGAAGAAGACGCATAATATCTCAAATCTTCGTCAGTGCTGATTACTTTTGGTTCACTCCTAACTAGTTTCCTAATTTCCTTTCGCTATTCATTCGGAACATGTCCCCGTTGCCAATGACAGTGATTGGCGGGGGACGGCCTGTCCCGTAGTACCAACCATTTAAACGAAGGATTGATGTTGCGGTAACCCGTGAGAAGGTCCAAGCAGTTGGAGAGAAAGAAGAAACCATCCCTGAGAGTGTTCCATCAGTTAATTCAGAAAGTATCAGCTAAGGCTGAGAATTTATTAGTTGGTAGGAGTTGCTGGAACTACAGCTGGTGATTCCACAGGTTGCCTAGATCGTTTTGGTAAATTTCCATCGTTCAAGAAGTTTTAATTTTCTTTACTACCGGTTCACATTTCGTTTTCTTTTTCTTTTGATTTTTTTCTTTTAACATTTTTTTTATCCTTTCCGTTTTTTTGGAAGTTTCATTAGAGTTGCTTTTCTCTTTCTCTTTAAGGAAGTTCTTCCTTCTCCCGACTAGTTTATGGTAATTTCGTCATCAATTAGTTTACTTTCTGGTTCTGATTCAGAGTCCTCCTCCATGGGTTTTTTCTGGGAGAAAGCGAAATAGCAACACGATTGAATTTCAAACCGCAGCTAGCCTTCAATTTCACACAATATTAGCCTCACAGAAGGGTTTGCCCTGGACTTTCTGTTTGAATAATAAGATTAAGTCGATTTAGACAACCTTTTGTGACATCCCGAGCGTCGTCTGACCTCTCGTACTCATGGTAGGCAGATAGATACTTAGTGATAACTAAAAAGGTACTATTTATACACCGCAAAATGTTGCTCAATTTAGTATCTTTATCATATTTATGATGTCTAGTAAAATTTTTAAATTTGTTTCCCGTATCCTCCCAGATTTCGAGAGGTAACACATCCTCAGGGTCAAGGTCCATGGACCTGTCAAGATCCGGCATAGTAGCCATGCTTGGCAATTGCCAAGTCTTAGTTCAGATACTACACTAGATTCAAATAACACTTATCACCCACTGGCTAAGATTATAACATACAATAAAATATTGTAACACCACAACCTTACCTGGTTAGCACAACACTCCCTCATTAGAAAAAACGAAAACCACGTCGCGCGGCACTGGACTGACCCGAGGGCCAGTCAAGAAAATTAGCTTGCACTCCTAACGATTGGTCATTTGGTTGATTACAATAATTATATGACTAATCACGGCACACTTAAACTACCGGTCACCATCCGCACAAGTCAGACTCAGTGTTGGAGCACTTGTCGTCTAAGACGTTATTAAACCAATTTGCGTTGTAGTTGTAGAGCTGCAGTAGATGTTGCTAGCTGTAGAACTCAACGATGAATCCTGGCAATTCTGTCCGCTGTCTGTCTTATTTATACGTTCACCGTGATGTGTTCGTAAGTTGTATCTGCCTTCCGATTGGTCAGCGGTAGGGACTTCCGTTGCTCCAATGAGATACACAGATACAATAATAATAATAATATTTATTATTATTATACTTATAATAATACTTATTGTTATTATTATTATTATTGTTATTATTATTATTATAATGACGCATAAATGAATGAAACAATAATAGGCCTAACATCGACATCTGCAATTACGGAAAAGTTTTGGCGAACCCCATGAAATACTTTGCGAACCCCCTGGGGGTTCGCGAACCACAGGTTGGGAAACGATGCCCTAAAGATTTGATTGCATCGGATATATAGGCCTATAAGTATGGTAGATTTAACTGACTAACTAATTCACTACTATTATCGATCCGGATATTTATGACCGCGCGGATATAAGCTCTCCGTACATCCCTATCCTGAGCTAATGTCTTTCAATCTTTACCTGTAGGCCTATAATTCACCACTCTCAATTTATGGTTAATAGTATTTTCCTTCAAGAAGTTTCCGTGCCCATGTCTTATTCTCAATTCGTCCTGCCTATTGCAGTCTAAATTATTTAATTATTCTTATTATCGTTTTGTTTCCTCATAAAGATCATGTACCCTCACAGTTATGTAGTCTATTCCATTCTACCTTTCTCTAATTCTCTCTTTTGTTAAAAATATTCCCAAATAATTTATTTTCAAGTACTAGTAGCTACTACATTCAGCAATGATGGCTAAGTATAACATGAAACCTTGATTTGAACACGTCACCTGTGTGTGTGTACATATATATACTAGCTGGCCCGGCGAACGTCGTATCGCCTTTAAATATTTTTACGTTCATTTTTTCCGATGTTTTAATAGTTATCTGCTATTCGGGGCGGAAACAAATCCAACAAATCAAAGATCATAAAAATCGGTCCAGCCGTTCTTGAGTTATAAATAGTGTAACTTAAAACTAATACTTACACACGAAATTAATATTATTATCAATATACTGAAAATAGAATAAACACAAAACACACTCAAATTATGAAATAATCAATATTTGTAATTCAATTGAAATTCGCGGTTGCAACAAAAAGCACAGCCACCTGGTTAAATAATAATACACAATTACCTTACACGGCCCTCTGTTAGAATCGTATAGAACTCACAGATAATTATAACTCTTTGTTAAATAATAAACAAATAATTTTCAATAAAATAATGCGACTATAAATTTAGTTATAAACTTGCCTAAGTTCAAGCTGGATCAAACTGCACAGAGTGTGGAAAATTTTATTAAAATCGGTTCAGTAGCTTAGGATTCCATCGCAGACAAACAACGTGACACGTAATTTTTATATATTAAGATATATATATTTATGTGTATGACATGATAAGAAAAAACGGACCTCTGGGTTGCTACCCCATCAAGCTATCCATTATATCCAAATATTCTTATATTCTTATATATATATATATATATATATATATATATATATATCCACCGCTGTGGTCTCGAGGTAGCGTGCTGTCTTGTCACACAGCGGGCCCGGGTTCGATCCCCGGTCGGGGCAGTTTTTCTGGGTGAGGTTTTTATCGGGAGTGTTTCCTCACCTGTAAGACAAATGTCAGGAAAACTATAAGGCCCAAACGATCCCCGAAATCATATGGCCATCATCATCATCATTCACCGGTGTGGGAAAGCAACGGGAAGCTATCAAACCTAAAATTCCTAGTAAAGCTGCAAGCATAGCATGATAATGCTATGATTGCAGTGAAGGACCTGCCTCGGGGCAGAATTACTATGGATATTTATATATATATATAATATATCTATATATATATATATATTTATAGAGAGAGAAAGATAAATGTTTTAATTGGATTGTCGGGTGGATTGGTGCAATGGATAGCACGGCCTTGGGGGTACCAACCCAGAGGTTCCGGGTTGAAATCACGTTCAGGCATTTATTTGTTTTATGTCATACTAAGCCTCTGCATTGCCTCAATGTCAAAAAGTGTTAATTATTGACTATATATATATATATATATTATACACACACATAAAAGCTAATGTGTGTATATTTGTGAGGTATACAACGGGATAATGGTAAATCCAGGAGTGTAGACCGGACCAAACTTGATAAGTGGGTTACAATTTCCGCCAATGCCAGGAGAGAATTGCTGGAATGTCGGTTAAGGAAACTTGGACAAAAAAAAAAGGTATTTTAGCGACGGTAACGAGAAGAAAGTGACACCGTAATTGCGGATATAAACAAACTTTCAAAATTTTGTTAATCACACGTTGGCAACTCTAGGGAAAAAGTTCAAGGGACGACCAAATAGTATTATATATTGGGGTGGGGTGATATTAGAAGCTGTGGGATACAAGAGGTGAAAGCAATTAGCAAATGAGAAAGTAATCTTGGAAAAATAGGTTGTAGGAAGCGCATATCCAATTGGATTGCTGAGAAAAACAACAAGAAGAATGTATCATTTAATTTAAGCAGTAAACTAAACATAATAATAAAGTTAAAAAATAAAAAAAAACAAAAAACAGTGTTTGAAAATTTATTTTATCCGTAACCGGCATTGCCTTTTAAGAAAACTAGGCTGGAAGACAAAATGTATGCAAAGAACTAATTACTATTGTGATTTTCAAGGAAGTCATTATTCAATATTATCCCCAGGTCGCGGGAAGAGAGAGATAACCGATAGGTTGAAATACGTAGAAGTTGTATAGAAGTTTAAATTCAATGCTGAAGCTTAGGGGCAAAAACTTGACAATGCCTTCGTATTCCATACACATACGTCTACTTAATTACAATCTAAAATGTATATTCTATGTTTGCTTTTAGTTTTACTTAATTTTATTTATAACTGGGAGGGATATTAATTAAATAATACATTTCATGGAATTCTCCATTGTATTTCCAGTAACGAGCCCACTCACGATATTATATACTGAAACAAAACTTAGCCTTTGTAAAGTATAAAAATAAAACACACAACAACACCATTTGTGTTTCATACTACGCATGTTTCATTTCGAAATTCAACGGTGAATAATAATAATAATAATAATAATAATAATACATAATAATAATAATAATAATAATAATAATAATAATAATAATAATAATAATCATAATAATAATAATAATTAAAAACTCCTGGCGCGACAGGCCTAGAAGGCCCTTAGCCTACCAGCCGGCTGCTGGCCTCACATCCACATGTGTCAATCACAGAGGTAGATGATCATCAGCCAGTGTAAGGGTGACATGTGGTCAGCATGTCGAGTCCCCAGCCGTTATAGGCGGGTTTTCTCAATCTTGAGCCGCTACTTATTGTAGCTACCCAAATGCCTCACGATGCTGGCTGGGCACCGGTCCCATACAAGCGAAATACCATGAGAAAATTTCTTCCCCCATGGAGACTCGAACCAGTGCAAGTCCCGTAGCTCTGCGCCAAGGCTTCCTGCATTAACCACTCGGCTACGGCGCGGGACAATAATAATATTTACTATTATTATTATTATTATTACTGTTATTATTATTATATTATTACTGTTATTATTACTGTTATTATATTATTATTATTATTATTATTATTATTACTGTTATTATTACTGTTATTATTATTATTATTATTACTACTGTTATTATTATTACTGTTATTATTATTTTACTGTTATTATATATATACTGTTATTATTATTATTACTGTTATTATTATTTATTACTGTTATTATTATTATTACTGTTATTATTATTATTACTGTTATTATTATTACTGTATTATTATTATTATTACTGTTATTATTAATTACTGTTATTATTATTTATTATTACTGTTATTATTATTACTGTTATTATTATTATTATTATTACTGTTATTATTATTACTGTTATTATTATTATTACTGTTATTATTATTATTATTATTATTACTGTTATTATTATTACTGTTATTATTATTATTACTGTTATTATTAATTACTGTTACTATTATTATTATTATTATTATTATTATTATTATTATTATTATTACTGTTATTATTATTACTGGTTATTATTATTATGATTATTAATGCAGAAAGAAGTATAATGGATGAGATCGAACACAGGAGGCTAATGTGGTGTGGACACGTAAGAAGAATGCAGGATGGAAGACTACCAAAGGCCGTCCATTCATAAAAAATAGAAGAACAAGCAGAAAAGGAAGACCAAGAACTACCTGAAAGAATAACATGCAACATTCAATGAGGACATTTGGTGTAAAGGATCAAGGCACAGAGAAGAGAGAACGATGGAGAATTTTAATTAAAGGAAATTTGTGAACGTGTATTACAAACTGATAATATATACGTTCGTAGTCATTTATGTATTTTTTAAAGCTCACTTTAATTACTGAGATTTGTTAGAGAAAAATCTCAATGATGAGGAAAATTCTCAATGAAAAAAAATGTTATTTTTATACTATCATCATCATCTTCATCATTATTATCATTATCATTATCATCATTATCATTATCATTGTCATCATTATCATTATCATCATCATTTTCATTATCATTATCATCATCATCCTTCATCATCATTATCACATCATCATTTTCATTATCATCAATCATCATCAATTATCATCATCATTATCATTATCATTATCATTATCATTATCATTATCATATAATCATTATTATTATTTATTAATATCATTATTATTATTATTATTATATTATCATTATTATTATTTTTGTTGTTTTTGTTGGAAGGCAATAGAGAGCGACAATTAGAGGATATCTAGCAAGCATGCGCAGATATACACGCCACGCTAGATTCTTCACTCTTGCTTTAACACTTTTATTAAGTTTCCTACACCAACCTGTTCCTCTCGTCTCACCCAAATTTGGAAGTCATCTTCTAGAGAATCGAATCCAATTTAAGATATATATTAATTTGTGTGTGAATGATACATATATCCATGTGGAATTTCTTTCCACCATTTAATAATTAGATTCATATAAGTAATAAATAGTATTAATAGTGAACATTTATTGGCATTTCTAAAAACAAAGAAAGATATACTTTACATACAAATTGCAATGACATTGTGTTTGGTCGTACTTGTATATTCATGTTCAACGATTAGAGAAAAATATATTAATAGGTCTACATAAACTAATACATATATGTCTACAGTATTCACACATCTACACTCACAACAAACAAAAAAACGTAGTTTTATTTTTATTTAATTAATAAATATGGATTTACATCAAGTAAACACCAACTCAATTGATTATAAAAATAAAAGGTATGAAACATTTTCTCTCATCCACGCTCCTATCTAGACCTATGTGTCTCTGTTTTAGGCGACTTCTTAGATCCGTCCATAGTAATTCTGCCCGAGAGCAGGTCTTTCACTGCAACATAGCATTTTCATGCTATGCTTCGCAGCTTTACTAGGGAATTATATGTGTGGTAGCTTCCCGTTGCTTTATATACACCACAGTACATGCAGAACCACATATATCTACACTCACACATAAAAAAACTTGTGTATGAATATAAAAAAATATATAAACTTTCTCATCTCCTCTCTCGCCCACTAATCTATCTATTGATTTATCATTATAGAGCAACTTCAATAAAATTTTAGCTACAATAACAATTTTTGCTACAAAACGGACGTAGAAAAGAACTCATTCAACACACACAGCCTACACCACACACAACACAGCAAATACGCTATAAGGCTACTAAGCTAAAACAACTTAACATATAACACAATTGAGATCGGAAACACATACCACATTGAAGTTCTCATTATCAAAGGTAAACAATTCTAGATAATAAAAATAAAAGGTGATAATCCGCATCCTTGTTATTATTATTTTTATTATTATTATTATTATTTTTATTATTATTTTTATTATTATTTTTATTATTATTTTTATTATTATTATTATATTTATTATTATTACTATTATTATTATATATTATTATATTATTATTATTAGTATTTAATACGCTGGGAATATAAATCCAGGATGTTTATGAACCAGCGGAAATAAGCTCTCCATACAGCCCTATATTAGATAATAGTTTCCAAATTATCCCTGTATAATTCATCTCCCTCAAATCAGGGTTAATATAATTCTCCCAGCTCATTCTTAAGTCTACCTACTGCGCGCGTTTAGTCTGGTTTTTCTACAAGATATCTCATGTTCCTTCTCCATTTGCCATTCGTGTCACATGTCCTGTCTATTGCAGTTTCAGAGACTAACTATTCTTATTACATCTGATTTAGCATAAACACGATTTAGATCACTGTCATGTAGTTTTCTCCATTCACGCCTCTATTCCTCTCTCTCTCTCTCTCTCTCTCTCTCTCTTCTCTCTCTCTCTCTCTCTCTCTCTCTCTCTCTCTCTCTCTCTCTCTCGCTGGTATAAGAAATAAAAACATACGAGAAAATATTAATATTTAATAGTAAAGGCTGTTCCAAATTGATGAACGGGGTTTCAAACTTATTTGATTCCCCTTAACATGATTATATATATATCAGAACGAAAGTTACATGGGATTAAAGAGAAACTATTCGAGTTTTCATAACATACTTTGTAAGTGTTCGATTTGGGCACCTTTCGTCACAAGGCACACATCTAACCGATAGTTGAATTCCTCCCAAACCTTAGGTCAGCATATTCGGAGTAATGGATTCAACAGCAGTAACAATCCTTCTCAAGTCTGGAAGGTCGAGCGGAAGTGGTGGTACGTACACATGGTGTTTCATATACCCTCACAGGAAGAAATCACAAGGTGTGAGATCGGGAGACCGTGGAGGGTCATGGGAATGAATCATGTCATCCGGTCCGACGTGTCATTTGGTGTTCGTGGACGTCCTGGACCTTTCCTTTTACTGATATATCTACAGTAGTTGTTTCTAACTGTTTATACCATCGAAGGATAATTTTATCTGTCGGAGGATCAATTCCAAATTGCCGTCGGAAAGCTCGTTACACTGCAAAAATGGAACCAGACTTCGCATATTGCAACACACAGAATAACTTCTGTACAGGAATCGCCATTTTCACAAATTTAACGCTGACGACGTAATAATGACCAGAAACAAATTACTGCATACAGGATATGAAACTTTCACAGTTTATCTTTCCTTATAGCAAATAATCATGCATCCATTTCGTTTGTAAAGCTATATCAAGTACTTAAAACCCCGTCCATCATTTTGGAACACGGTGTATATTATATAAAATATAAGCAATTAAATTGGTAAGGGCATGTAAGACGAATGCAAGAAGAAAGGTTACCCAGAAAAACACTTGAATGGTTTCCACTTGGAAGAAGAAAGAAAGAAAGACCTCGAAACTCAAGGATGGAAGAAATAAAAACTGGAATGATAACAAGAGGCCTGGAGAACATTGAATGGATGAATAGGGACGAGTGGAAAAGGAAAATAAAACTTTATGCACATAAAGACGTATAAATATCGATAATCTATATGTGATTCAATAATAGTATATTAACGATGCGAGTTGGGAAGTGGTTTTTACAAAATCGAGGAAAAATGTAAAAACCGAGCGATAGCGAGGTTTTTAATTTCAGAGATTCTGTTAAAAACACTTCACCAACGTGCGTGGTACATTATTTTTTGCGCGATGGTGTTTTCAAAATAATAAATAATTGTAAAATAATAACATATTTGTCGGAAATATTTGCGTTCATTATAAAAAATTGACCAACGTTCACAGTGTGGGCAATGTTTATTAGTTGAAACAACAGGAGGCCTTGAGAACAATTATTGATAACATGGCCTCAAATACGTATTTATTGTTTGTATTGTTTTCAAATAAGTTTAGTTTTCATTTAAAATGCAGTGATTTGTTTCGTATAATGTATATTAACACTAACTTTTGGATATTTTTTGCATATACATTGTATGTAGTATACACAGAGGGCAGTGGTTTTACTTCCCGCACGTGGGTGTAAATGTAATATTACAGTATAGTTATTTAGGTTCGCAACCCTGAAATGTAGGAAGTTGAACATTAAATAATGGTCGCCATTGCTGGTAAGTACGACAAAACGCACTATCGCGCAAAAAAAATATTATCGTTATTATTATTATTATTATTATTATAACAATTTTTTTAAACATTAACAATTGTACTATACGAAGAAAACAGACTAATCAAGTGTGGCTAAACAAAAGAATTCACCAGCATCTATGTTTGCTTGGTCGCTTTGAATCCAAAAATCAATTCTAAATGATGAAATATTGTTTCGCTTCTCGTACTGCGACCACGCATTTAAACATTTGTCACCGAAAATGTGTGTTTTCCTGGAATAATATTTGCTTTTTTTATGCAGAGAGAAAGTAACAGCTAGAGAAAACCTTACTTAGAATATTACATCCTTTAGTAATATAGCTTAAAATAATAACCAGGAAAAAAAGGAGTACATTTTCGGTAGTAATATTAGAGAGCACACTTCCTTTTTTCCGGCGATACATGTGGACAAACATTGTCCGGACTGTGTTTTATTTTTAATTAAAGCTTGTACACTGTACCACAGCTCAATCCTACAGAGCTAATGTTTTACTTGTCATATTAATTTATATTACAAACATGTATATTCTCATTTAAACTGTACGGCGTGACCGAATCTAAATTCAGAGTAATTACAGTGCCCAGTGGCTGCTCCTGAGTTCTAGTCTATGTGAGGCCAGATTAAAAATAAACTTACGGTCTTATGCTATACACACAAGATCACAACCATAGTCTCTTGCTTAATATACCGCAATATACATCACACATTTGCATGCCATAACTATCTTCACTTCTCGCAACTGGGAATTCCTATCACAAGAAATAAGGGGCTACCGGACATTGGAATCTTTTATAAGAAATCAAAATCTATATTTGCTCTAAGCTCGATTTCATCATTAAATCATTACCCAGTGTAAGGTAACACAACATATTGTATTAATTGGTGTTTCTCATATAATTTATAATATATATATATATATATATATATATATATATATATATACTATAATAATAATAATAATAATAATAATTATTATTATTATTATTATTATTATTATTATTATTATTATTATCATTATGGTGTTTTATGGAATCAGAATATAAGTTCTAAAACAAAAACAAAATTTTTAGTAAATAATAATGAGTGCAATGACATGCAATGCAAGAACATGAGAATTAAAATCTAGAACAATAAGTAAATTCAATTCTGCAGAAATTGATTTTTGGAGGCGTTCAGTTGGAATTTCTACAAGAATTAAAATAAAAAAGAACAGTGTAATTAAACAAAAGACTTCAATAGTGGATTTCATAAAAAAATATTTAATGCCCCAGGTTGTCTCTTTTCGACATTTCTGGTATTCTCTCCTGCATTGGCATAACTGTAACTCACTTTTGAGGTTGGGGCACCTGGAAGGCGTGGTTACGCTGCACCGATGGTATGATGGGTGATGATGATGACAGCGGTGCGCCAGGAGAGTCCTTAATCATAAACTTAATCTAAGGTGAATATGATGATGATGATTATGATGACTAGATGATGTTCGGGACCGTTTGGACCTTAAGTTTCCTGACATTTGCCTTACAGGTGAGAAAAACCCCGAAAGAACCTCAATCGGAAACTTGTCCCGATCGGGGATCGAACACGAGTCCGCGCTGCGTGACAAGCAGCACGCTACCTCGAGACCACCGCGGTGAAACCACAATTAAAATTACAACTGGCCATGTAAAAGAACGAAGAAGACAGATTCCCAGCAAGAAGACTAAATTGGGTGCCTTGACAAAAGAAGAAGAAGAAGAAGAAGAAGGGGATGACCAAAAATGGCGTGAATTAATGGTGTTTGAGGCACAGAGGAAAAAATGATTGAATACAAAGGAAGGAAGGTAATCATAGATAGGAAGATTGAAAATTGCTAAATAAAACATGAGTTTGACACCGAAAATAAAACCGCGCTCGATTTGAGGGAAGAAACTGATAATGCTTTAAATAAATTTCCTTATCTTAGTACATTCTTCAAAGAACTCATTATAAGTACGAGCGCCCCCGCCCGTTGTTTCCGGGAAAAACAATTTAATAGGTTATGTATAAACTACATATTATTTATAAGAATTAACATTGTGTTGTTGGAAATTCTTGAAAGTAAATCGTTACATTTAATCTAATTTTGAAAGACAAAATGATTTTGTGAGTTTCCGTAAGAGACAATTTTTTGCTGAATATTTTGAGATATTCAATTCTGTGTTCATTAATTGGTGTATTTGTTATGGTTTAGGCAGCGTAAGCCATTTAAGCATCCAAAATCTAATTTTAGTGCACCGAGACACTTTTTTTGCAGCTCCGGCCCTATAGTACGTATGATCATATGTTAATCAAAATTAACAGTGTATCCTATAATATATGTTAGTTACCTTAATCTAATATTTTAATAAAACTATAGAAAAGCGAACGGGTGAAAATAACTTAAATCCGTGTCAATCACACAATATACGGAAATAACTTACGCTTTTTACATTATTTTATTTTCATCTCAACAACTGTACAGTCGTCAAATAGAAAATTTCCAAAACTTCAAAGCGCTGGAGAGTCAAGACTTTCAACGTTAAACGCAGACAAATTAGACACCAACCGACAAATTTCACTTCGGGGCCCGAAATAATTAAAAAACTGGAATGAGAAATTAGTGTTTCGCCAATCTTAAAGAAGCCTCTCTGCGTATGAGGTCCGTACATCAAGCGTACCTCAAGCAAAGATAGCCTCAAAAAAATAAATAAATAAAAGCCATACTCATACATTCAAATCAATTATAGTTCATCCATACATAACGTATAGCACTATGCTAAAATAACGCCAATAGTAGACATTCTTGGTTAACGAGCACTGCTCGGCCCACGGCCTCTCCTCTTCCTTTATCTGAGCGTACAAAGATAATGTTCAATGATATGCACCCTATGCTGGCTGGGTTAATAACCAGTGGGGCATTTTCTGTTTATGTCTAAGAGTAATAAACTTATGTTTTGAAAACTATTTACCTGATGATAACCATCCAATTGAAATGCTCATTCAACTAAGTAGCGTGGCTCATTCTGGCCTTCCGACTTCGGCTCGACGCCAGAGCAATTTATGTGCCCTGATCTAAGATTGTGCCATTCTCATTTCTATTAAAACCATGTTTACACTGGACAAACTCAACAGCGCAAAACGGCATAGGATAAGAGGTCAAACCCCATAATGATAGTCACTAAGGAATTAGCTGCCAAGGAGCCAAATCGGTTCCCACTTTTCAGCGCAGTCGATGTTGCGCGCACACACAACACAAAACATCACACACAAAACGACACACACAAACACACACACACACAAACCACACACACACACACACACACAACACACACACCACACCACACACACACAAACACACCACACACAAACACCACACACAACCACACAAAAACAAACAACACACACAAAACACAACACCAAACACATAAAAAACACACCAACAACACACTAGACATAACACAAATATAATTATTCATAATTATTATTATTATATTATTATTATTAGTGGTAGTAGTATATCTGTTAGTAGCCGAATATGTTTTAATAAAAAGATCATTAAATGCTTTAGAACTTTCCCAGTACTGTACGGGGAAACATTCACTGTGTTTACAGAGAGACCTAAAGCAAGATTGGGTAAAATAATCATATATACATACAGTCTAGGATTAAAGAGAGATCAGGACTCACTTGGTTTAGTTCGGGGGCATGGAAGTTTCTAAAAATTACCGACTGGCACGATATGCGAATATGCCCAATGCGCTGGAGCTCTGAAGACGAGATACATATATTAGGAAAATGTAACAATTTGGAATATTGGAGTCGTCAGTTGTTATCGGAAAGGTTTCTAAATTCAAATCGCGGTAGATTTACTTGCTACGATGAAATGGTAAACCCAGAAAATTCGATAAAGTGGATAAATTTCTGGACAAAAGGCGGAAAATAAGAACACACATCATTTGGTGAATAAATAAATATGTAAGCAAAATATAATATTATTATATACTTAATAACTATAGGTAACTTAATTAATGTATAATATAACATTATTGTTATCTACTGTGTTTTTGTTGATGTTATATTTTACTATTCACATGGACTGTCAACAGCAGATACGACTTGCTTCCCGAGCGATCCTTATTTTTAAATAACACTAATACCCGACATGCGTTACTACGCCTACATAAATAAAAATTAATGTGTTTTTATGTTTAGTTGAACAAGTGAAGACAAAATTAATTATAAATTAATATTTTTTAGATACCCCATGCTGATTACCCGGCGTTGCCCGGTAATCTACTTATCCCGATCTTCTTGACATAAATGAGCTGAAAGACAAAAGTTAATGTACTTCTTATTATTAGTTGAGTAAGTAAAATGAAAAATAACGATAAATGTATATCGTAATCATTTTAAGATTCCCCGTGCTGATTACCCGGTGTTGCCCGGGAATGTACTTACCTCGATCTATGCTAAAAGACAAAATGTGTTGTTGTGAGTTATCCGTAAAAGATTTATCCGCCATGTGCCGCTATGCTTGTACAGGAATCTACGTACTTATCTCTATCTTCTTGGAATCAATGAAAGACAAAAATGGTTATTGTGAGTTATCCGTAAGAGATAAACATATGCTGTCGCGGACGTTTTTGTAGAGCTTTTTGAGGTATTCAATTCTGTGTAGGCCTACATTAATTTTGTATATTTGTTATGGTTTAGGCCACGTATAGCCATTTAATCGTCCAAAGAGCTACTTTTTTTCACGTTTTCCACTACCAAAGGGCGATTTTTAAGGATGTAGGAGTTGAGTATCACAACTCTCTTATAGCCTATGCTCATCCCGAGAATCTCCTGAATATTTTGCAAAAAGCCCCATCACAATCGGATCAACGGTATGGCCGCGCATAAGTAGTAACGGAACAAACAAACAACACATATTTTTAATATATTAGTTGTGTGTATCTTACTTTCAGTTTATTAAAATCCTGCTACTGAATATAAAACATTTAATATCTCAGAACAGTAGTTTAAG
The DNA here is from genome assembly GCA_030220185.1 of Diploptera punctata. Taxonomy (NCBI): domain Eukaryota; kingdom Metazoa; phylum Arthropoda; class Insecta; order Blattodea; family Blaberidae; genus Diploptera; species Diploptera punctata. Next base: position 2,985 of record JASPKZ010004156.1, on the reverse strand, counting down.
ACAGGTAGTTATCGGCTTTTAAAAAAAAAGTTTCCCAATTATTTTTATTCTTGGCAGCTACAGCAAAATGATTCTGAAATCCCTATAATGGTAGGGACGCAGTATATAATAAAGATGAGTTTATATATGGAAGAGCAGCCATTTCTTGGAAATTATACCATATAAATAGAAACATCAATATAAAACCTGGATGTTCCAGGAAACCTAACGCATCGACCGCATGGGATAATAAGCTTACAGTCAAATGCCTCGCATTGTAACAACCCATGCAACATAATTGTATCAGCATTGTATCTTCCTTGCTACATTACCACAAAATTCAAAAACATTCTCTCTCTCTACGCTTTCCAAACAGCGGCAATGCTCACTACAAATTCGATACAACCCAGGACTACGGTATGTGGATGGAATTTCGCCCAACCTATGTATACCAGGTGAATTATTATCTATATTCCAGCCAAATAGAATATAAATTAGATAGGACTGTATCTTACCGCTCTAGCGAGGAGATACTGAAGGCCAACATGCACACACTTATGAGTAACACTAAGAAATTGGGACTGGAAGTAAATATCAATAAAACAATATATAGTCACACCTAGAAATACATTATACAATGGAAATGGACAGCTAATGACAAATGAGGGAAATTTTGAGGAAGTGGCTGAATTCAAATAATAATCACAAATAGGAATGAGATGCCACAAAGAAGTTAAACATAGGCTCAATTATGGAAATGCGTACTATTGTGAATTACAGTGACTCTTGACATCCCAACTCCTTTCAAAAAAACGTTAAACTGAAAATATATAAAACTATTATTCTATCAGTTATATTATATGGATCCGAAATATGGACTCTTACTTTAAGGGAGGAAAGGAGATTACGAGTTTTTGAGTATAAAGTTCTAAGGAAAATGTTTTGGGCCAAAGAGAGATGAACAGACAGGTGAATGGAGAAGACTACGTAACAGTGAACTACATGGTCTTTATAGGAAGCCAGATATAATGAGAACATGTATGTCTCGTAGACTGCGATGGGCAGGACATGTGGCACTAATGGCGAATGAAAGACTTGCATGGAAGCTTCTTGTAGGAAAGCCAGAAGGAAAACGCCCAGTTGGTAGACCAAGAATGAAGTGGGAGAATAACATTAACTATGATTTGAGGGAAGTATGTTGTACAGGGGATGATTGGAAAACATTAGATGAGGATATGGATGTATGGAGAGCTTATGTCCGCGCGGCCATGAACCTACAGGTTTGATAGTGCCAGTGAGTTAGTTTATATCTTATCCGCTCTTAGAATGATCCTAACATAAACAAACGCCAATTGTATCCTTCCGCCATTCACGCCACAATTACTGTTACACTGACAGGGAGCTTGAGTGAAGTTAATAACATCATGCGATCGTTGAATGTGGTAGATCGCAAGAAAACCGGCGAGATTCTTTCACTGAACTTGTGATATACATTTAAAATAACTGTTTTTTGGGTCACTAGTCAAAGGTTTGCCAGACTGTGTTTTAAAAATTTAGATAGCGACAAAGCAACAGAAGACTCGATACCTTCAGCCATTTGTTGTATTAGAATCGACTGAAGCATGACTCAAAGCATCATCCATCTAATATATATAAAATAAATGTTTGTTTGTTTGTTCGTATTCTAGGCGTGGACATACCGTTGATCCGATTTTCATGGTTTTTTTTAAATGTTCAGGAGATTCCCGGGATGAACATAGACTATAAGGGAGTTGTAATACTTAACCCCTTTACCCCTAAAAAATCACCGTTTGTAGCGAAAAATGTGAAACAAAGTCCCTATTTTGACGCTTAAATGCTTATGCTGCCCTAAACATAAGATATCACACAAATTGATGTACACAGAATTGAATATCTCAAAACACTCTATAAAAAAGACCGAGACAGCATGTTTATTTTTTTACGGATAACTCACAATAACCATTTTTGTCTTTCACTGATTCCAAGAAGATCGGGATAAGTAGATTCCCCAGCAAGCGTGTTCTGCCATACCGTTCATCCGATTGTGATGAGGCTTTTTGAAAAGCGTTCAGGAGATTCCGGGGATGAACGTAGGCTGTAAGAGAGCAAACATTCAGTTAATTGCTAGAGAATTACAAAGAGATACACCTGTTACGCGTCGTTGAAATTACGTTGGTCAGAATATATTTGTGAGTCTCCAATCGCGAGTCAAAAGGCCGCGCCAAACCGGCCAAACTGTCTGGGCTGTGGTTTCAGACGTCTCTACCAACATCCCCTCCCCTTTCGGGAAAGATCGGTGGCTAGAACTTCCGTATTTGTAAGTATCCCGATCTCATATCTAGAAAGTTTCTCGCCGCCTATATACATGAGGCGAGGACAGACACTAGACTATTAGTTTGTGTTGGACGGCATGAAGTTAAGTATAGATAAATTATGGTGCACGGATTCTTCAGTGACTGTGAAATAATGTGTGACTGAGATAAACATTGAATAAGATTATGTGAGTGAAAATTGTGATTACAATTTTACTGATAATTTATGAAAATAAATAAAGTGTTAAGTGAGATTTTAAACAACATCTGTGTGCTCATTTACGCTGAAATAACGTAAAGGAAAAATCCTGGTCATCTGTGACACGCCAAATGCGAATGTGTGATTTGGATTCACAAGACCACAGCGTATGGATCCTTCATGTTCGCAGAAGTTGCATTTGGTTTGACATGCTCGAGTTATTCCTCGAACCACAGCTACACCAGGAAGGCATTGCTGACCCTGTTGTGATCCAACAGGATGGAGCACCCCCTCATTTTGCGCTGAATGTACAGAATTACCTCAATCGAACATTTCCTAACAGATAGATAGGCAGAGGTTCAGGAAGACTATGGTCAACGTGTACCCCTGATTGACCCCCTGAACTTCTATGGGGCTTCATAAAGGGAAGGATGTACAAAATAAATGCACGGGATCTCCATGACCTTAGGATTC
>JASPKZ010004155.1:0-13693 GCA_030220185.1 Diploptera punctata | reverse complement strand
CGTGTGTTTTCAAATGTGTATTCGAAATTTCTCCATCACCCACAGTTATTTTTATTTCAATTCAAATTAATAGATTTAAATAATTATTTTTTAATAATCTTTTTTTGGCCATTTTTCCATTGTAAAATAAAGCCAAATGAACAAAACTCAAATGATTTCAGCTATGGAAAGAGATATCAAGGCAAATGAAATCCTAATATGCTGGCAGATTATCGTTGGACCATCAAGAGGGATGCTCCACAGGCGAAATATAGCAGGAAATCGTCATTTCGTATTTTCTAGGTGAGTCCGAATGTTCGAATATTGTGTAGTTAGGAATGTAGAAAATATTAAAGTGTTTGAAATTATAAATTCCTGTCTCTCGGAAACCTTGCGTGATGGAGAAAAACCGATATCATATTTGAATTCAGGAGAACAAATAATAACAGAATCACATATTTTTCTTTCTGAGACAAAAAAAGTTTATTTTTTGTTGCTCAGTGCATTTTAACAGTAATAAAATTACAATTTTTCGCTGCAATAATATTTAATTTTAAACGATCCATACATTCATTTCATAAATACCATCCATTAAAATAAATAATAAATTCTGTATATCCCTTTTAGTTGTATGATTAATTTCAATAACATCGCTTAAGCAATAGAGTAATAAGCCCACGAACAAATTTAATTTGGCGGTTCCACTGCAGCAGCGGTCCATTTAACGCCGCATCGGCAGCCATTTTTGCTAAAGCTCTTCTGAAGCACTTTAGGCCACTGAATGTGGCCTTTAGCTCAGGATATGGATGTGTGTATAGCTTACGTCCGCGCGGCTATGAACCTATGGGTTAGATAGTATCAGTGAGTTATTATTATTATTATTATTATCATTAGTATTATTATTGTTATTATTATTATTATTATTATTATTATTATTATTATTATTATCATCATCAACATCATCATCTATTTTAGATAAACATGATAATTCACTGTGAGAGAAATGAGTTTGGAACGAAAGGCTGCACAATATTGGATCGGATAAGGAATGAAGATATAAGAACAGAGTTAAATGTATATCCATTGGATGAGAAAATCAGAGAATATAGAGAGAAATGGTTTACACATGTGGAAAAAATGAATGTATCAAGATTTCCAAGAGCAGCATTCAACTACAAGCCAAGAGGTTGAAGGAATGTAGGAAGGCCAGTGAAAAGATGGACAGAACAACTGTGAGGCGGAACAGGCAATTTGCCTAGCCCGTGAAGGGAAGAAGAAGAAGAAGAATGATAATTCACCTACAGAAATTTAAAGAATAATTGATGGAAGAATAACCATTGGTCTGTTGAACTCAGTGATTCGGAATATAAATATAATATACAGAACGAAGAAGACTACACTTCAAGCCCTGTTGCAAAGCATTTTATTATATGGGTCCGAAACCTGGACAGTAAGTAGATAAAACTAACAATCTGTTAGCAGTAGAAATGCATTTTTGAAGGCGTTCGACAAGAATTTCAAGACGGGATAAAGTCAGAAACAACACAATAAATGAAATAGTATACAAGTTGAAAAAAAAAATAGAAAAAATAGTTGAAAAAAAGTTTAAATGATATGAACATTTCACAAGAATGGAAGAAGATAGAATACCAAAGAAGTTCCTTGATTGGAAAGATAATGGGAGAAGTGGAAGGGACAGACCTAGAAAACGAGGGATAGATGGAGTGAGGAAAAGTATGGAAGCTATAGATTTGAGGAAAGATGAAGCTTTAGACAGAAACCTCTAGCGATATATCACTATGGGTTGAAAGAGAACCACTGTAGTCTGGAACATTTAAACGAATATTTTTTTATTCAATGCCCTGGGTTGTTACGTCGACTTCCTGGTGTTCTCTCCTGGCATTGGAGTAATTGTAACCACTTCTCAGGTTGGGGTGCCTGGAAGGCGTAGTTACCCTGCTCCGATGATATGATGGGTGATGATGATGATAATGGTGCGCCAGGAGAATCCATACTCCTAAACGTAATCTAAGGTGAGTATGAATGATGATGATTATGATATTCGGGGACCTTTTGGGCCTTAAAATTTCCTGACATTTGTCTTACAAGTGAGGCCCGCTACGTGAGAAGGTAGCACGCTACTTCGAGACCACAGCGGTGGACATAAAAATATTATTATTATTATCATTATTATTAAAAGTTTGATAGGAAATACTGGCCGCCACTGGAAGTCTCATACTCTCAGTTGTAGTAACCTTTGACCCGCAATTCGCCATCTCGGTCAGGATGCTTCGGACATTTTTATTTGCCAGAGTTTGATTCATGTTATGGCGCCTTTCCCTCCACTCCTTATCGCATCATATTGCTCGGTGTAGTGGCTACACTAGCAAACACATGTTACCTCCGTAAAAATAATGTCTCTCATTCCAACACCACACATACAGACGTAAACCTATCATTATCTTATTTATATATGTTTCAACATCACTTCATATCGGGTATTAGGATTTTTATGTGAAGCTATTAGTCTGTGTATTTTCTATTGTCAATACTTTCTTCAATGCCACCAGGTTTCTTGTCATTTTTGTGGCATTCTCCCTTGTCATTGGGAAAATTGTATAACACCTTTGAGGTTGGGACGCTTGAAATCAGAGTTACGTTACCCTGTCTATTCAACTCATGCCCCAAATGATAGTCATGACCAATCACATTTCAATTAACTTTATTTTACAACCAATCAACTCATGCCCCAAATGATAGTCAATGACCAATCACATTTCAATTAACTTTATTTTACAACCAATCACCTCACTCTTTACAATTTTTTTTATCAGCTCCTGCTTTTGTGATAAAGAAAGCTCCTTCTTTTTAATGTTCTGAACAGCTCAGAGCATTATTTTCCTCCAACAAATATATTGAATATAGTAAATAATGAACCGATTCCTTGATTTTACTGAGTTGTTTACTAAACAAATAAATTAATAACTTATAATGTTGATTATAATATACAGATTGGTGTGTTTCATTATTTCTCCACTAGAGTGCATTCTTACAATATTGTGATCCCATTTGGCAATAAATAATATGCTCAAGTTGCAGTGAATATACATAACCTCACATTTCTGATTTGTTTTCAAACATCGCCGTTTACATTAAATATATGAATATTTAAAAAACGGTAACTACATTTAAATAATTACTTTTGAGTAAATAGTTTAACTTTATTCGTTAAATAGCCCTAACAAATGCCACTCTTGAATTCCAAATTCTCTAGATAAATTTCACTCGTCACTTCGTGACATGTTAATATATAGATGATTTGGAAATCACTCGTCACATTACCTATGATAATATGATGTGTGATAAATTATAAAAAAAAAACACTAGGAGAATCTTTAAACTTAATCTAAATTCCATAGGATTAATACTTCATTTTAGGAAGTGATATTTTGAGGTATTTTAATTAAAATTATTTTTAGTCTGATCATCTTACCCCACAATATTAATGTTGGTTTTTTTTGTTGAACATGTTTCGATGAATATCATAATCATCATCAACATTCTTGCCCACGACTGGTTGGATTTATCTTGCACACCATATACAGAGAATTCCAATTAATCGTTTATCAAAACAGCTGCTTCATTATAAACCTCTAGGCCGAAGAAATGTAAGAAGACCAAAACGTCGTTGGAAAGACGACCTGCACCTGCAGCATATAGTGCACCGGGGAGCGGAACGGGCCAACAGGCCTATACTTTGAAGATGATGATGATGATGATGATGATGATGACCCTGGATGTCGATGTCAGCTCCATCCTGTGGTTGGCCAAAGAACCTCAAAACAAGGTCACGATCCGTCGGTATTTCAAAATTCATAACTCTGTTTTTGTTCTTTTGAATATATTGTTTTTTTTTTTTTTTTTTTTTTCCAAATAGGTCAGCTCTTTTGTAATTTCTAACTGTTTTAATAATTTAGTGTCCCGAATTTATATTACGTTTTTCAGACCAATAAAATGAAACGTGTACAATTGTTTGTATTAATTTCGATACCCTTACCCGTGAACAACATTCATCTGCGCATAACTCATAAACGACGTGTTTTGCAACTATATGTTCCCTCACAATAATGATCCTCTCTGCATGGCCTATCATCCCTATCATTTTGTCAGTGAGTTATTTCATTAGTTTTAATTTTAATTATATTTAACTTCATTTTATTATTGGATCTTATATTTATAATTGCTCAATTTGTTCAGATAATCGTTAGTTTATTAGATTCTAATACATATTATTGTAATTTTAGTATTTGAATGTAACATATGTTTGTCCTGGTGAGTGGAAGAGAAGGCCACATGCCATTAACCCTTAAATTCGTATTGTATCCTTTGGATACATCAGTTGGTTTAATTTAATTGACATTAAATAAATCAGAAGAAAACGAACAAAAAGAAACCAACTAAATGTGTGTCTAATTATATAATATACCTAATAATAACAGTTATACAAGATTCGGTTTTCACTGCGGTCCGCTTAATTTAAATAACCAACAGAAGAGATTTGTGTTTTGCCAATTTAAGGGTTAAAGTCATCAGACTAAATAAATAAATAGTTTATAATTCTGCCTTGTATTGAGGTGTTGGTAAATTAGTGGTCTAGGCAGAAAATGAATCCCTTGTTTTTATTGAACCTATGCATTTTAATCCCTTATACAGTAATAATGCGGGAGCACATATTCAAACTGAAATTAAATATTCTAATTTTTTGGCGGATTTGCGAAAATTAGATATTAATTGTTAAGAGTTTATACGGCAAGTTGTCTCGAGGGAGGCTGGTAAATCCCGCTAAGTATGAGCAAGTGCTGTTCCTTTGGGAAATCAATTATATCTAGTGAAAATTACTCCGCATAAATACAAAATCTATTCAGCAGATGTTACCTAATCTTTACTCAATTTTTTTTTAGCGAGGAATTTAATTCTGTAAACAGCAATAATTTTATAATCTATAGAGAGTCAGAAAAGCTTTTTTCCAAATGCTAGGTACTAAACGCGTAAAATCAATTAAAAAGTTGGCCTATATTACGATTGCAAGGTTGGGAAGTGGTTAGTTACAGAAATGGAGGAAAATGTTTAAAAAACCGTGCGATAGCAAGGTTTTTTCATTTCCATGATTGTGTAAAAACACTTCACAAACTTGCGTTGTACATTATGTTTGCGCGAATGCTGTTTTTCAAAATAATAAATAGTAGTAAAATAAAACATATTTTGGAAATACGTGCGTTCATTATAAACAATATTGAGTAACGTTAACGGTTGTGGGCAGTGTTTATTAGTTGAAAGTACAGGGGGGCGTGAGACCATTATTATTGATAAAATGGCCGCAAGTACATATTTATTATTTTATATTTGTTTCAAGTAAAGTTCAGTTCATTTAAAATGCAGTGGTTTTTTTCGGTAATAATGTATATTAACACTACCTTTTGGATATTTTTTGTATGTACATTGTACGAAGTATAATATTGATAATGCTAATAATATGAAAGTAATAATACTACTATATAATAATAAAATGTTTTAGTTATATTCTGGCAGAGTATACGGCCATAAGGCCTTCTCTTTCACTCAACCAGAACAAATACAAATAAATATTTGAAAATATAGATATACCACTATACTAATTATACACAGTTGATGAAGATACATTAAATGTTAGCAATCTAAATTTTCATATACACAACAACCATTTATATGATAATAACAAATAATATTTATTATAACAATATTCCCCTGCCATAGCTCATCTGACCCCGAAGGCCGGTCTTCAATTTCACCTGCAATCATATCATTTTCATTGCTACGCGTGCAGCTTTACTAGGGTATTTTAGGTGTGGTAGCTTCCCGTTGCTGTCCACACCGGTGAAGGACGAGGATGATGATGATGTATGAATTGTGATAATGAAACGATGATGATGGCCATATGATTTCGTCAGGAAACCGTTTGGGCCGTATAGTTTTCCTGACATTTGTCTGACAGGTGAAAGGAACAACCCCGATAAAAACCTCACAACCCCAGAAAAACTATCTGCCCCTACCGGTGATCGAACCCGGGCCCGCTGCGTGATAAGGCAGCACGGCTACCTTCGAGACCACAGCGGTGGAACATAACAATAATAATATTTTAAAAAGATTAACTAATGATAATAATAATATAAATAATAATGATAAGAATATAAAAATAATAATAATAATAATAACAACAATATAATAATAATAATATAATAATAATAATAATCATAATAATAATCAATAATAATAGTATACATAGAAGGCAGTGGTTTTACTTCCTGCACGTGGCTGTAAATGTAATATTACAGTCTAGTATTTAGGTTGGCAATCCCGAAAGTAGTAAGTTGAACTTTCAATTATTGTGTGCCCATTGCTTGTAAGAAACGACAAAAAACACTAATCGCGCAAAAAAGTATGTTACGCTCAAAACGGTATAAACTAAGATTATGCCTGATGAGCTTGATTTTGTGGCCTGATTTTGCCACTTTGTAAAACATTAGATATATTTTTATTAATTGAAAATAGAACGAGCTCCTTATATCAACTTCAATTGCGTGCGAAAACATCATTTGAACCCTGACACTACTAACTCAACCTCACTGGCACTATCAAATCCGTAAGTTCATGGCCGCACGGACATAAACTTATACAATCCCTCTCCTGAGCTATGATGTTTTTTCAATCATTCCCTGTATAATCGTACTTCCCTCATATGTTAATGTTATCCTGGACCTCATTCTTGACCCTACCAACTGGGCGTTTTTTCCCCTACAGGTTTTTCCTATAAGAAGCTTCCACATGCACCTCTTTAATTCCCCATTCGTGTCACACATGTCCTGTCCGTGGCATTCTACAAGACTTAACTGATTCTTAGTTATCTGGCTTCCTAAGTAAATAACATGTATCTCACTGTTACGCAGTCTTCTCCATTCCTTCTGTCTGTTCATACTCTCTGTCGTCCAAAAATTTGTCCTAAAGAACTTTATTCTCAAGTAATTGTAATTTTTAATTCCTCAAATACATTTCTTCTACCTTAAATTAAGAGACCATTTTTCCATATCCACAATAAACTCGACGAATGACAGTTCCCATATATTTTCATTTAATATTCTATTTTACATAAGTTGGGATGGCAAGAGACCCTTTACTGCATACGGTATATGAGATTCCAGGATAGAACCTTTGTGTGTGTGTGGTGTTGTGATGGGTATGGGTGTTATAGATCTATATCTATCGATATATATATTTCCATGAAAATAAAAATTAAACGCTCTACATCGGGATTTGACCCCTACACCTATAATCCTTATTCGTTAGTGACATACCAAACTTTCGCTATTCAGGTTCCCAGCGCAAATATATATATATATCTATATATATATATATATTATATCTAATGTTTACATACATTGATCTTTGTAAGAGACAGTACACACTCGGTCGCAGTGTCAACCGCGGCTTCTATAATAAAGCATTAAAGCAATTTCAATGAGAACATGTTCCTTTATAGCAGTAACGCTTTTTATATTCTATGTTAGAAGTAAATTTTGAGAATTATCAATGAAGCCTAAATATTATATGACAGAAAAATGAACGCCTGCATATATATATAATATCTATATATATGCTTGCAGCTTTATTAGGGAATGGTAGGTGTGATAGCTTCCCGTTGCTTTCAAACCCGGTGAGGATGATGATGATGATGATGATGAACATAATGATGATGATGCCATATGATTTCGGGGGAGCCCGATTGGGCCTCAAAGTTTCCTGACATTTGTTACAGGTGAGGAAAAACCCTGATAAAACCTCACCCAGAAAAACTGCCCGACCGGGAATCGAACCCGGGCCCGCTGTGTGACAAGACAGCACGCTACCTCGAGACCACAGCGGTGGGCTATATATGTATTATAGTAATTTATGTGATTTATTTTTTATAAAACGATATCTGTCCAACGTGGAAACGGAATGATATTTCCACACAATTCTGAAAAAAATTATAAAACGTTAAGTCTGAGGGAGAAATAAATAGTTTCGATTTAATTGAATTCGCGTTAGGCAAAATGACAATAGGAGATGATTTTGTAGCCCGGTGAAGTAGATTTTCTACCTGTATCTGAAATTTTTCTATCGGCCTCACTGCTCACCGTTATTCGAAATAACAGGTTCGTTTAAACCAATACTTTGGCGTGTGATATCTGTCTTACGAAATATAACCATAGCGCTGTAAAATCTTAAATTAATTTAAAGATCTGCGACCTATTGTGGTACGTATCTTTCACAGGTATGCGGTTTCTGATTTACTGGAATAAAAGTTGGCATAAATCGTATGTATCATTGGCTTCAACGAAAAAGGTGAAAGTTGATTGGAGTATATAAAAACAAACTCTAAGTACGAACCGAAATAATGACTAAATTCTAAATGTGGAAAAGACCCAATTTTTACCAGATTATTAACAACAGAGAAAAAAATAATTAATGGATGGATGCTAGGAAATGATCAAACGAAGATGAAAGCAAAATAAATAAATAAATTAATTAAAATATATATACAGTCAATATGCCCATTTCACCAATTAATGTTTTAAAATGGTCAACAAGTTTCTACAGCCAAGCTGTCATTCTCAAGACCAGATATTGACATAAGACAAAATTGATAATAAATAAATAAACAAATTCAGTTCACTTAAGTCAATATCTGGGTCTTGAGAATGACAGCTTGGCTGTAGAAACTTGTTGACCATTTTAAAACATTAATTGGTGAAATGGGCATATTGACTGTATATATATTTGAATTTTAACTGAATTTGTTTATTTATTTATTATCAATTTTTGTCTTAAAGTCAATATCTCGTCTTGAGAATGACAGCTTGGCTGTAGAAACGTGACAATTTTAAAACATTAATTGGTGAAATGGGCATATTGACTGTATATATATATATTAATATTTTATCACCAAGAAGATCACTTGTGTATTAAATAAATAAATAATAAATAAAAGAAATGAAGAAATTAAGGAAGTGGCATGGGAGTGTTTTACAAGTGCACGATCAAAAAAATCTCCAAGTTTACAGACCGATGCTCCAAAGTCAAGCTCTAACTGTTGCTCCATCTCTTGACAATATATTTTTTCAAGGGATGTTCAGGTTGGCTGTACAGTTTTAAAAGACGACACAATGTAGTGTGGAATGAAATTTGCGGGAAATCAAGGGATGTGGACGAAAATATAGTTAGTGAGCGGAAACCGAAACTGCATAGGCCCTACTTTAATTTCAGGATACCGCGCCTATGAGGACCATTTTTAACGCTGACGAAACGGACTATTTTTTTGTGCGTTACCGTCGAAATCGCTCGAACATACTATACTTCACTCTTTCCAAACAGCAGCGAACGTACAATTAATCCAAGTTACGTAGAAAGACATATACGATGCTCTATACATCTAATATTGGTTAATATTTTTTTTTACAACGCGGAAATTGTGTCTAATGTGAAAAAAAAAAATTGGTGCCAAGCGATTCCGCTTTGAACAAGTTCTACTGTATATATATAAGAACGTTTTCTTGGATTTTCCGCATATTTGATTCGAGATTGTCCACTAATTCCGACGTTTCGGCATGATCCCACATGTCATTATCAAGGAATGCCAACCTTGAATCCATGACGCGGGAACTTGATAATGGCATGTGGGATCATGCCGAAACGTGGGAATCAGTGGTCAAAGGCCACCCTTGAATATATGATGCGGAAAAGCCAAGAAAACTTTCTAAATCATACTTTATATATATATATATCGAGCAGCCTCATGGGCTAGCGGTCAGCATTTCTGACTACAGTTCATAGGGGTCCCGGCTTCGATTCCCGGTCAACCTATAGGAATTTTTACTTAAGGGAAATGATTCCTGTGGTTGCCACATGGTTTGGAATTTATGTTACGTTTAGGAGGGAAAGAACTCTCCTGGTCTTCTTTATTATCATTTATCACCCATCATATCATCGGGGTAACGTAACTCCGCCTTCCAGGAGCCCCATCTTAAGAAATGTATTACAATTCCGGCCAATGCCAGGGGAGAAAATCAGATGCCATAAAAGACAATGTGGTGACATTAGGTATATATATATGCAAATATACAAGCGTAACTGCTATAAAGTAAATATTGTCTTTAAAAAAAATTGCTGACCTGTTATGGTGGCCTCTTATGTGAATTGAGAATACTACATATATAAGAAAAACGTATGTTTGTGTTGGAATACTAGAGTAGCTCAATTGGTTAGAGCGCTAAACGTACGGAATTTAGAGACTCGGTTTCAAATCCCGACCTAAGCGTTCATTTTTCATATTTGCCTTCGTTGCCAATGTCAAAAATATAGTTATAATAAGTCTAAATATACAATCGTTACTGCTATAAAGTAAATAGTATCTTTAAGACAAATTGCTTACCTGTTATGGTGGCCACTAGATTTTGGAACGACTTCCCGCTACCCTCTTGTGTGGAATTGAGAATACTACATATATAAAGAAAAATGTATGTTTGTGTTTGGAATACTTAAGTGAGCTCAGTTGGTTAGTATCGCTAAACGTACAGAGTTTAGAGACTCGGGTTCAAATCTCGACTCAAGCATTATTTTTTCTTTTCATATATAATATATATATATATATATATATATATATATAAAGATTTGTATAGAGTTTTGAAAAGGGTTATGTTTCATAAAACAACTTCAATAGAGATTCTATATTTTAGAATTGCTAAAATAAATTAAGAAACACGCTGTGAAACATCTTGAAATCTCTCTTGAATTGAATAACGAAAACAAGTGAAGACAGTGTTGTCTAATTATGAGCCAATTATGAAACAGAAATTTACATTTTTAAAGTTGGTTTTATTTCACAGCAGAATGTGGTAAAGACTTGGGGGTAAAAAAAAAAAAAGGTTTTCTTGGTGAACATACACTTGGAAGCCGGTCATGCCCCGAGTGAGCTATCAAGCCGGGCTGACGCTACATAAAGAAAGAATATGAAGGTATGCCCACGGGGGCATTATGTAAACAATACAATGCGCTTCATGCTTCTTCTTTTATGTGGCATCCCAAAGGCAATAATATCTTACTATGCAAATTTCACTCTTTTAAAATATATTACAACAATTTTAATGACACATTTCTTATTTAGCCTATAATCATTTTACTTGATTTTACGCGAATTTCCAATAAAAAAAAAGTAAATATCTACAGAGCATCACACGATCCTATATAGTAGGCATTCAAAATGAAGATGACCATATATATATATATAAATTATATATATATATCTATATATATTATATATATATATAAGCGCCACTGCTATAAAAAGATAAAATATTCCCTTTAATTGGCTTACACTTTTATAATAGCTACCAGATGGCAGTGAAGACCGAGTTCTCGCTACATCTCGTAATAATGGTGTGTGTATATATAATATATATATATATATATATATATAAGAAAAATAAATGGTTGTATTAGATTTGCCTGGTGGTGTAATGGGGTAGCACGCTGGAGTACCAATCCGGAGGTCCGGTATTCAAATCCCGTCCAGGCATTTCTCTTGTCATATATATATATATATATATATTATATATATATATATATATATATTACATCATTTTAATTTTATTATATTCTATGTTTTTGTTAGTATTAGCTAATATTAGATCACATCATCATTGTATTTTGTTTAGTCTGTATTTTAATAATATCTTAAAATTGTAATATGTATGTAATTTTTGTATAATTTTACTATTCGCCGGTTGAGTTAAAGAGAAGGCCTTATAGCCTTAACTCTGCGAGCTAAAATAAAGCATTATTATTAATATGTGTGACTTTTAAAATCCATCGTGAACCACCGTAGATGTTGTTATGCAAAAAAGTTAAAATATTAAAATTTGTGCCTGAAATGTCAGTCGTCCTCAATAAGTTAAAAATCCATTAAAATAGTGAATACCTTCCAGAGCCTCTTGTTCCATCCTCATTACTTACCCAGCTGCTGAGAATGGATCAAGAGAATCTGAAAATACCTTCCAGAGCCTCTTGTTCCATCCTCATTACTTACCCAGCTGCTGAGAATGGATCAAGAGAATCTGAAAATACCTTCCAGAGCCTCTTGTTCCATCCTCATTACTTACCCAGCTGCTGAGAATGGGTCAAGAGAATCTGAAAAATACCTTCAGAGCCTCTTGTTCCATCCTCATTACTTACCCAGCTGCTGAGAATGGATCAAGAGAATCTGAAAATACCTTCCAGAGCCTCTTGTTCCATCCTCATTACTTACCCAGCTGCTGAGAATGGATCAAGAGAATCTGAAAATACCTTCCAGAGCCTCTTGTTCCATCCTCATTACTTACCCATCTGCTGAGAAGGATCAGAGAATCTGAAAATACCTTCCAGAGCCTCTTGTTCCATCCTCATTACTTACCCAGCTGCTGAGAATGGATCAAGAGAATCTGAAAATACCCTTCCAGAGCCTCTTGTTCCATCCTCATTACTTACCCAGCTGCTGAGAATGGATCAAGAGAATCTGAAAATAATCCTGCCAGAGCCTCTTGTTCCATCCTCATTACTTACCCAGCTGCTGAGAATGGATCAAGAGAATCTGAAAATACCTTCCAGAGCCTCTTGTTCCATCCTCATTACTTACCCAGCTGCTGAGAATGGATCAAGAGAATCTGAAAATACCTTCCAGAGCCTCTTGTTCCATCCTCATTACTTACCCAGCTGCTGATAATGGATCAAGAGAATCTGTAAAATACCTTCAGAGCCTCTTGTTCCATCCTCATTACTTACCCAGCTGCTGAGAATGGATCAAGAAATCTGAAAATACCTTCCAGAGCCCTCCTTGTTCCATCCTCATTACTTTACCCAGCTGCTGAGAATGGATCAAGAGAATCTGAAATAACCTTTCCAGAGCCTCTTGTTCTCCATCCCACATATACTTACCCAGCTGCTGAGAATGGATCAAGAGAATCTGAAAATAACCTTCCAGAGCCTCTTGTTCCATCCTCATCTACTTACCCAGCTGCTGAGAATGGATCAAGGAGAATCTGAAAATACCTTCCAGAGCCTCTTGTTCCATCCTCCTCATTACTTTACTCCACTGCTGAGAAGGATCAGAAATCTGAAAATACCTTCCAGAGCCTCTTGTTCCATCCTCACTACTTACCCAGCTACTGAGAAATGGATCAAGAGAATCTGAAAATACCTCCCAGACCTCTATGTTCCATCCTATTACTTACCCACTGCTGATAATGGCCAAGAGAATTGAAAATACCTTCCAGAGCCCCTCTTGTTCCATCCTCTACTTACCCACTGCTGAGAATGATCAAGAGAATCTGAAAATACCTTCCAGAGCCTCTTGTTCCATCTCATTACTTACCCAGCTGCTAGAATGGAATCAAGAGAATGAAAATACCTTCCAAGCTCTTGTTCCCATCCATCATTACTTTGACCCAGCTGCTGAGAATGGATCAAGAGAAATCTGAAAATACCTTCCAGAGCCTCCTTGTTCCATCCTCATTACTTACCCAGCTGCTGAATGGATCAAGAGAATCTGAAAATACTTCCTGAGCACTTCTTGTTCCATCCTCATTACTCTACCCAGGCTCTGAGAATG
>JASPKZ010004154.1:0-76532 GCA_030220185.1 Diploptera punctata | reverse complement strand
ACCTCTACTGGTGTTGTTTTTTACTGATATCATTGCTCCCTCCAACTACCACAATTATATCATTTTTATTTAATTATTTATGTCTTCTTTTGCTGATTTTGTAATTTTATATAGCTTAACATTACTTACAATATTCAACATCAAACATTGGTGTAGGGTACAAGTACAAAATATTACAACACATTACAAACTACTCTCTAGAAAATATTTTTTTAATAGGCTTACCAGCTTGAATTCTTAGGTGCTTAGTAATTCAAATTAGACTATACATTTGCCAAAATCAGCACAAAATTAACCGCCTACTGAAGATATCAATACAGATTGTTATATTTAAGGACGTTTATTATGTAGCAATTTATTTCAAGCGCGAGGTTCTACTACGTACCATACATTTACGATACGGGACCCACGGATTTCCTTCCTTCTGGAGAAAGCTACATCCAGAATGTGTCACGCCTTTAAAATTCCATTGATTCCTATCTAGTTTGAACCCGCAAACCTCGGAATCGGATGCGTGCAGAGTAACCACTAGTCCACGATGATGATAATGTAATAATTGTAATAATGATAATAAAAATAATTTAATGATGATAATAACAATAAAACATATTTGTAAGTGCGCAAAGGACTATTACCAAGTAGCTCCGTCATTGTTTGTACGAGCGAACGGTCTTCACTCACGCGAAAGATATTGCGGGCAGTCTACACATAGGAGATTTTAGGGAAAATAATTGATAGTTTCCTTTCAAAACTCCACTTTAATACTAATTGCAAAAAAACTGGTGTTCAGGTAATAATGTGACACTATTTGATTTTATAAAATTTTTGGTGAGAAAGGTCAATTGCATATTAATTGCATTAACGCCCTTCAGAAAAACGTAAATATTAACATACTAATTTTCAAGCGATAGAGCATAAAATCATCTAAAATGTGACTATCTTTTCAAGTTGAGGGAATAGTTATACTTCGAGAAATGTATTTTATAAAAGAGACCATTTAAAACAATACGATTAATTGACAGCTCTATTACTCTTTAATTACACCAAGCGAAGACTTGAAATTCGGTTCAGGTATTCAGTATACCATAAAGTTTTACAGTAAAAAATGGTAAACTTTTAAAGATGTGAGTTCAATTTTCGCATTTTTTTGCCGATATCGTGTGGAATGTCCCATATACAATCTGGTAGCCGTATTTCTTAGAGAGTCAGTCACTGCAAATAATGCTATGACCTATTCATAATGTTAAAAAGTAGACGCTTTCTTTATTATGATAAACTTTAGTTGGTAAATTCTAGACGAAACACGACTGTGGTTGGTTGTAAATAAGAAATCATTGACTCCCATTTGGGGCACGAGTTAAATACCCAAGGAAATTTTCTACTGCCAATACAAAACCCTTCCAAGCTTCACTTTCCGGAACAGTCATAATATTGATAAAATTTGCATCTTTCATCAATTGCCGAATTTGAGGACCATTAAATATTCCGCCTTTTAACTTTTACATACTGAGCTTAGGAAATGTTCTACAAATGTATTTGAAACATTTTCCTTCCTTGTCCAACGCTTTGATTAATTGTTTTATCATATCCAGATGCACGTTGCGAGTACTTTAATTTTGTCAAATAACTGAGATCACGGCCGATGTGTGGAGTGAAGGGTGTGAGAGTGGAGATCACGTGATGTTTGTATACGCGAAAAAAATGCGCAGAAATCAAATCTTGACTGGAAACTTAAATTGTATTAGGAACAAGCCGTTTACTGTTTAAGACATAAGATACTCAAAAATCATAAAAACTAGAGCACATTCAGCACTTTCATGAATATATTCGTAACTGTGCACTTGAAAACATAGAAATTCGCTGAGATATCCAGGGCAACAATTTTTTTTGTAGAGCTGTGTTATCAGCATGCCTAGTGTTACTGCATATGCTGTGAATATTTTAGTCAGTGTGAAGGTCAAGGAAACACTCTTAGAGGAGGGGAGACAATGGCAGCTGTATTATGTAGATACGTTTTATCTTAAAGGGTCGATGTTTACCCCAACAGGTTGTGAAAAAAGTTGAAGTGGAATTTTGTGAGTGAACAATGGTTCGTGCCTTGGTGTATAAGTTATATAGATGTGCAGTTTTGTCGTGTAGAACACATGTGTGATATGTCTTCTCAGATACATTTTTAAAATTATGAGCAGAGATATGATTGCAGTGCAATAGAAGCTAAATACCACGAAATTGTGTGTATAGTCCACTTAACTTTTGTTATAGTGGAGGAAAAGTGAGTTCGCATCTCTAAAGCGACATATAACTCCATTTATTAAGAAAGCGTACATTCTTGTACAAAATAGAGGATCTTGACAAACATTTTGCTCCACATATTTGCTACAATGGAAGATTCTGCAAATCGTAGTGACTGGTTGAAAGCAAAGAAGAAATCCCCATGATTTGGATAGAACATACTAATCATGTGATTGTTATTTCTGCATGGTCTCACCAGTTAACTTTATTTCAAAGAAGAAGAGGTCAGTCGTGAATTATCCCAACCATTCTCTAAAGAGCTTCCTGTTCCAGTACTACCAGACTCCTATAATATTGATTCAGACGATGAAACGAAATCCAACACTTCAGAAGAAATACCCAGACCATCCACATCCCATGATTCTGACTTCAAACCTGAAATTCCAACTCATTCACACATAATGACTCAAGAGGAATTAAATGATCTTGTCCGAGACTCAGAACTCTCAAAAGACAATGCAGAACTCCTGGCTTCGAGTCTTAGACAGTGTCTTGGCGAGAATGTAAAGGTCTCTGCATATAGAACATGACATAAGTCATTTGAGCAATTAAAAATGACTTGTATTGTGCAACAATATACAAGGTCTAATGTCTTCTATAAACATCCAAAACAGACCAGAAGATTGGCGATTATTCTTAAATTCACCAAAGTTCAGTCTTACGGCAGTGTTACTGATGTGAGTGCATTTAGGCACTTGCAAAATTTCCCGAGACTAAGTACAACTAAAATTAGGGAAGGTATTTTTATACGTTCCTTGGTCAGAGAACTCTTCAAGGATAAACATTTTTCGGAATATTTGAAAAGAAAAGAAAAAAAAAATGCATTGGAATCATTCAGAGTAGTTACCTTAAATTTCTTGGGGGACCACGGGGCCCCAAACTGCAGACAATGTATGGACAATATGTTACTAGCTTATCGTGAAATGGGGTGCAATATGTCAATAAAAATCCATTTTCTTCACTCTCATTTGGACTTTTTCCTGGAAAATTTTCGTGCAGTTTCTGATGAACATGGAGAACATTTTCACCAGACGATCTCATCATTTGAAAGACAATACCAAGGCAAATAGAATATATCTATGCTGGCTGACTACTGTTGGTCAGTGGTGAGGTATGTCCGCGAAGTCTATTGCAGCAAACAAGCTATAAGGAAACTCCCTTAACTGAAGTAAGCTAGTCTTAATGTTACCAGATTTAAGGAGAGATTTTATTTAACTCAAAGATATTTGTCAAAATTACGAATAAACTGGACCACTGCTGACAATTTCATTGTCATTTCTGTGTTCAGAATGAAAAAAATACATCGAAATCTGGTCAGTTCATTTCCGTAACTAACAAAAAGTTAAAATTTGTTGTCCAGTGTTATCATCGTACATCAAGTGAAAATTTTAATAAAATAATTGTAGTATCAAATTACGCCAAAAATTAAATTTGATATATTTTTATGTCCACCGCTGTGGTCTCGAGGTAGCGTGCTGCCTTGTCACGCAGCGGACCCGGGTTCGATCGCGGTCGGGGCACTTTTTCTGGGTGAGGTTTTTATCGGGATTTTTCCTCACCTGTAAGACAAATGTCAGGAAAACTTTGGGGCCCAAATGGCCCCCGAAATCATATGGCCATCATCATCCTTATCATTATCATCATCATCATCATTCTTCACCGATGTGGAAAGCAACGGGAAGCTACCACACCTACAATTCCCTATAAAGCTGCAAGCATAGCATGAAAATGGCTGGATGGATATTTTTTTAAGTCAGTATCTTTAATAAATATTTTATTTTACCTATCGTAAATTTATTAAATAATTTATTTAAAATCACACAATTGTTTTGGTAGGTCTCCAATTTGTGTTATTTTTTACAATTTTTATATGAAGTAACTTTAACATTACTTTAATTTTGTTTATTAACGGAAGAACAACTTGTACATACATAAATAAAATCAAAATTTAGTTTCTAGGAAACACTTTTTCCTTTCATTCCTTTAGGGTCGGAAAATCCCCCGCTCTACTTCTTATGTATTTCGCTAAGGCGCCACCTCTCCCGGGTTAAGTACATTAGGAAATAATAATATGAACCAAAATAGTACATATTTACTACATTATACATTAACTAACTCACTGGCTCTATCGACCTGTAGGTTCATGTGCGCGCGGACATAAGTTCGCCATACATCCCGATCCTGAGCTAATGTTTTCCAATCACCCCCTGTATAATCTACTTCCGTCAAATCATGGATAATGTTATTCTCTCACCGCATTCTTAGTCTACCAACTGGGCGTTTTCCTACAAGAAGCTTCCATGCAACTCTTTCATTCCTCATACGTGCCACATGTCCTGCCCATCGCAGTCTACGAGACTTACCTGTTCTTATTATATCTGGCTTCCTATGATAGCTCACTTATGTAGTTTTCTCAATTCACCTTTGTGTTCATCTCTTTTTGACCCAAAAATGTTCCTAAGAAATTATTTTATATATTTAATTAATTGATTTAATGTATCAAATGAAACCTATGTTAAATTGGATTCAGGTGACACCCCTAAAATAACATATTACAACATTGTTGTTACTGAATTCATTATATATTTTTGCTTCATGTTTATTTCTGTAAAATAAGGAAATGTGACTTAAACTACCGTTCTTCTAAAGGCAGCAAAGGGATACAAATAGGGGCCAGACAAACTTAAAATTGCATGAGACTTCGACAAGTAATATTCATTAGTGTAATTTAAAATTACTGTAAAATAATCTAGGTCGAAGGGGAAAAGCCAGACTAAAAAGTACCTTGGTCGAAAGAGTGAATATCATTCGCTTTAAAAATACAAGCGTCAAGAAACGCGGACACGGGTTCCACTGAAGTAAAATTTTGCGCAGGTATAACAGTGAGCTACATGGTGTTTATGGGAATAATATGAACAGTTAAGCCTCTTAGACTGCTATGGACAGACCATGTGGCACGAATGGGAAATGGAGAGTGACGGAAGCATCTTGTAGAAAAAGCAGGGAAAACGCCCAATTGGTAGACGAAGAATGAGGTGGGAGAATATCATTAACCATGATTTGAGGGAAGTAGATTATATAGGGAACGATTGGAAAACATTACCTCGGGATATGGATGTGTGGAGAGCTCATCTCTGCGTGACCATACACCATGATTTGAGGGAAATAGTTTATACAGGAAATGATTGGAAAACATTACCTCGGGATAGGGATGTGTGGAGAGCTTATCTCCGCGTGACCATGAACCTGCGGGTTCGATAGTGCCAGTGAGTTAGCTATCAACTAATCTATTCTCAATATGTATATACAGGACATCGCATTACCAAATCGCCGCTTGCATGCGCCACTCGAAAACTACATTTTCTTTCAGTGTTATGTTTTTGGAAGGGGGAATATATTTTAATAATTTATTACGTCTATTTAACTTATGTCCCAAATGGGAGTCAATGACCAATCACATTTGAATTAATTTTGATTTACAATCAATCACAGTCGTTTTATGAGCTTAATTTTATCACTTTAAAATCAACCTGCTCCTTTTTAATATTCTGTGTAGGTCAAAGCATTATTTTGCAGTGACTGACTCTCTAAGATCAGAAATTAATTAATGACCTATAATGATGTTTCATTTTTTCTCCGCTAGGATGCATTCTTACAATATTGCTATCCTTTGGCAATAAATAATATGATCTGGTTGCAGTGATGAACAAGTGAAACATCAAACGTTTTTTTTTGTTTTCAAACATCGCCGTTTTACATTAAATATATAAATAGTTTAAAATAACTATATTTAAGTAGTCCACCGGTGTGGTCTCGATGTAGCGTGCTGCCTTGTCACGCAGTGGGCCCGGGTTCGATTCCCGGTCGGGACAGGCTCCTGGGAGAGATTTTTTTCGGGGTTTTTCCTCACCTGTAAGACAAATTCAGGAAGCTTAGGACTCAACGGTCCCCGAAAATCATCCGGCCATCATCATCATCCTTATCATTATCACCATCCTTCACCGGTGTGGAAAGCAACGGGAAGCTACCACACCTATAATTGCCTAGTAAAGCTGCAAAGCAGGCGTGAAAATGCTATGATTGCAGAGAAAGACCTGCTCTCGGGCAGAATTATTGTAGATGGATATTTAAATAATGATTTATGAGAAAACAACTTAATTTTATTCGTTAAATAGTCATAAGAAATGCCACTCTTATTTCCAATTCTGTAGATAAATGCATTCCTCACTTCGTGAGACTTGAATTTATCGATAATTTGGAAATCACTCGTGGCATTACTTATGATAAAATGACTGTTACTACTACTACTACTACTACTATTCTATGGTGCAATAGACCTAGAAAACCCTTGGCCTCACATTCACCTCTTATTTACAGAGTTTCGATTGTATGCGAGTATCGGAGCGACATGGTCCAGCTGTTGGGCTTCCAGCCGTAATAGGTGGTTTTCTTAACCTGGAGCCACTACTTAATATAGCTAACCAATCCTGGGTGGGACCCATACTGGCCAAAATTACACGAGACAATTTCTTCCCCAAGGGGACTCGAACCAGCACAAGTACCGGAATTCTGCATCAATGAATCGTGTCTTAAATTACTAAAAAAATGCGTGGGACATTATAGTAACACAACCGCACTAATTTTGTTTATGCTCTGGTTACAACGCGGATCCGCGCCGGAGTTGAGTGGTCTAACGCATCTTTGGCGTAGAGCTACGAGAATAAAATTTGTCATGGAATGACCAGTGACATCTTGGTGTCATAAGTGTGCACCATAGAATTGTTGTAGTGGTAGTCCTGTTATCGTTGTAATAAATTATTTAAAAAATATATTCTCCCTTACACACTTAACAACACAAATAGAATGTTATGTAGTTTCGTGTGGCGCTTGCAAGCGGCGATTTGGTTATGTGATCCCACTTCTGACATCACAGTATGAGCTTGTGCTCATCCAGTATTGTGAGAATTTGGATGGCTACTATAAGTATAATTTATTTACAGTAGGAATAGACGTTGACATCCTAGCATGGGTGGCATTGGCACACGCACACTAATTTAAGTAATTTTGGATATTTTATTTTCGACACTTCTCAAAACCCTCACCCTCCTTACGCTGGTATGGATCAACCATTACTTAAATATCATTGGAACAGTCACTGATCAACTTAGATACACTGAAAACTATGGATTTGGTGTTAATATCAGTCAATTCTTCATCTTTATACAGGTTGTTGCAGAAAATATCGACAAAGGAGGTGAGATGGTATATTTAGATATGTTAATCATTTTTAATAAGGTACCAATATCTGGAAGTTATGTGTTTTCACACTATGAATAGCTAACTTCTCAAGAGTTCCGTTAGTTGTGTTTCAAGACTCAATACATGACAATACTGTCGAAGTTTTCAAAATATCCACCTCCCGTCTCATTGCAGAGCGTTATCGGCGGTGTAGTGATTGGCGCACACGTTCAAATACGCCTGGCCTTGTTTGAATTGTTTCTGTAGCAGCGTGGATTCGGACTATACGATCCATAAGTTACTCTACTGGAGTGTGATAAACAGACTGTTTCATATCGCTCCACAAAAAGTAGTCGAGAGAGTTAGATCAGGTGATCTTGGAGGCCATGGGACTGGTCCATCTCTGGCAATACATCGACCTGGATACGTGGTATTCAAATGTGTCGTTACATTGGCATCGAAGTGAGCTGGAGCTCCGTCATCTTGTAGCCATATTCCATTGTGAAGCCACGTATCACAGGGCTCCGTACCTGTGAGGCGTTGTCAAGTAATGTGTTTTCAAATCCTTCGAACTAACACTGATCTTGAGATTTAATCAACTAGCCATAGTGTGAAAATGCATCATTTCCGGACATTGGTACTTACTTACTTACTTACTCACTGGCACTATCGAACCGTAGGTTCATGGCCGCGCGGACATAAGCTCTCCATACATCCCTATCCCGAGCTAATGCTTTCCAATCATCCCCTGTATAATCTACTTCCCTCAAATCAAAGTTAATGTTGTTCTCCCACTTCATTCTTGGTCTACCAACTGTGCGTTTTTCCCTCTGGCTTTCCTACAAGAAGCTTCCATGCACGTCTTTCATTCCCCATACGTGCAACATGTCCTGCCCATCGCAGTCTACGAGACTTAACTGTTCTTATTATATGGCTTCCTATAAAGACCATGTAGTTCATTGTTATGTAGTCTTCTCCATTCACCTGTCTGTTCATCTCTCTTTGGTCCAAAAATTTTCCTAAGAACTTTATTCTCAAATACTCGTAATCTCCTTTCCTCCCTTAAAGTAAGAGTCCATGTTTCGCACCCATATAATATAACTGGTAGAATAATAGTTTTATATATTTTCAGCTTAACGTTTTTTGAAAGGAGTTGGGACATCAAAAGTCTCTGCAATGCATAATAGCATGCATTTCCAGAATTGAGCCTATGTTTAATTTCTTTGTGCGTCTCATTCCTATTTGTGATTATTGTTCCTAGGTATTTGAATTCAGCCACTTCCTCAAAATTTCCCTCATTTGTCATTAGCTGTCCATTTCCATTATATACTGAATTTCTACCTGTGACCATATATTTAGTTTTACTGATATTTACTTCCAGTCCTAATTTCTTAGTGTTACTCAATAGTGTGTGCGTGTTGGCCTTTAGTATCTCCTCGCTATCGGCCAATAGTACTACATCATCAGCATAAACTAATAGCTTATTAATACCATTCAGTTGTAAGCCTTCCTCATTCTCTAAAGATTTAATGGCATGCTCTAGTACAAAATTAAATAGTAGAGGAGATAGTGCATCTCCTTGCTTCAACCCATTCTGGATTTCAAAGTGTCTGAAAACTGTTTGCCTACACGCACCCTACTATTTGAGCCATTTAGACACATTCGTATAAGTCTAACTAACTTTTTAGGAATTCCGAACTCCAGCAGGATACTATATAACTTCTCCCTCTTAATTGAATCATATGCTTTTTTGAAGTCTACATATAGTTGATGTACAGTGCCATTATATTCCCATTTCTTTTCTAAAATCTGTCTTATACTAAAAATCTGATCTGTTGTAGACCTGTTTCTTCTAAATGCACATTGATGATCTCCTAGAATGTCATCAATGTAGGGAGTAAGTCTGCTTACTAATATATTTGTAAGAATTTTGTATGAAGTTGAAAGTAATGAGATGCCCCTGTAGTTGTTGACATTGGTACTCTATTAAAAATTATTAACATATCTCAATATACTACCTCACCTCCGTTATCGGTGTTTTTTTGCAACACCCTGTACATAAAAATTCAGTCTGCATATATTTGTGGTTTATAGACTTCTAAACCGCTCAATAGATCTTAATTATTTGTACATACAGGTTTACAGTTACAGCAGTGTTTAGTGTAGCCCTAAAATTATAAGGCCGTAGGAGTTCACTCTAGCGGTCATAATTTTCGATGATTCAGAACTAAACTCATATGCCATTAAAATATACCGATGTGGGTATCATCTAAATCTCAGAGACATCCGACCATTAGAAGCGGGGGTTTAACTGAAATTCGAAATTAAAAATTGACTCTAGCAACCGTCATGCTTGGTTCGTCGCAATGTATACCATACAATTTAATTAAATTTCTTTTTACGTACTCAATTAAAAATAAAACTAAAACATATATTTACGAGTAATTCATTTAGGCGTAACAGCGCACGGCGAGTATTGTCTAGTTTTATTATAAAATCACTAAGATCCGCTAAAGACCACGACTAATAATTGTGCAAGTTCAAAACGAGTGTAATGACAAGAAAGCTTAATTCTACAAGTTTTAATATGGATCTATCAGGAGAAGTAGGCGAAGTGTCACTTCAGTTTATTTTTACCAGAATTATTTTTAAACTTTATTTTCCTAATCACGAATGTTGGTTTTAGCAGAAGCATATTTCTGAATTATTGTACGAACGGGACTCATTGTTGTGAGGCAGAGCGCCTACACTATGCGGTGTCATTCTGATCCAAGCCCAGCACTGGAGTGAAAGATTTTTTCCTTCACCTTTGAGGGCACAGGTGAAGTAGGGAGGGGAATATAGCCCACCTGTTTCGTGGCTTTGTGTATGAAATTCTTTCGTATCGAGCTATTCGGCTATTGTTGTGGTGTTTAAATATGAATCCTGTTTATGATGTAGTGTGTGTTTATTGGAAACTCCTTTTTCGCGAGGGGAAGATGAAGTTAAAAGGAATGTTTAAATTGTGTTCCTCCTACTGAATCTACAAATATGTGATACAAAAGAAGTTATATATTCAGGTAAACTCTACAATATTATTTCATAAATTAGTTATAGGAAATAATACGAGATTTTCAAGTTAATAACTAGATAACAACTAGATAGTGAATCGTGATATCTCACTTCATAAATCCCATTATTCAAACACAGTATTGCAGTTTCAAGAGGCATCCAACCCACCGTCATCTCTGTAGAGATTTTTAAATAGAATTTTGCCTTTTTTTATAGGCTAAAAATTATCACAAAACAACCTAGAGGTCATTAGTTCGAAGAGATGAACAAAAATGAGACATAACTAACTAACTCACTGGCGCTATTGAACATGTAGATTCATGGCCATGCGGACATATGCTATTCTGAGCTAATGTTTTCCACTCATCCCCTGTATAATATACTTTCCTCAAATCATGGTTAATGTTATACTCCCACCTCATTCTTGCTCTATCAACTGGTCATTTTCCCTCTGATATTCCTAAGTTCTCTATAATTTTCCATTTGTGGAACATGTCCTGTCCACCTTAGTCTATGAGATTTAATTGTTCTTATTACATCTGGGTCCACCGCTGTGGTCTCGAGGTAACGTGCTGCCTTGTCACGCAGCGGGCCCGGGTTCGATCCCCGGTCGGGGCAGTTTTTCTGGGTGAGGTTTCATCGGGGTTTTTCCTCACCTGTAAGACAAATGTCAGGAAAACTTTAAGGCCCAAATGGTCCCCGAAATCATATGGCCATCATCATCATCCTTATCATTATTATCGTCATCATCATCCTTATCATTATTATCGTCATCATCATCCTTCACCGGTGTGGAAAGCAACGGGAAGCTACCACACCTACAATTCCCTAGTAAAGCTGCAAGCATAGCATGAAAATGCTATGATTGCAGTGAAGGACCTGCCTTCGGGCAGAATTACTATGGATGGATTATATCTGGTTTCCTATAACAATCATGTAGCTCACTGTTATGTTACCTTCTCCATTTGCCTTCTGTGCATCTCTCTTTGGTCCAAAAATGTTCCTTAGAACTTTGTGGTCAAATACCCGTAATATTTTCTCGTCCCTTAACGTAAGAGCCCATGTTTCGCATCCACATAATATAGGCTAACTGTGTTTTATGTTGGCTACTGCTTTCACCTTGATTATGACTTTGCTTTCATCAATGTTAATATGTATACAGAAGTATAGAAAGATAAGGGTTAGAAACTAGCAGTTGATGATCATAGAAATTGTAAACTAATGATTATCTGCAGAAATTAACTTTTGGTGATCAGCTTAAATATTCTTAATAGTTTGCTGTGGGGTCATTTTTACGTTGTTTTGGTGCAATAAAACAACGCATACGATCATGTAGAACTCCACAATAACTTTATCTCTGTAATATTTCACCTACGAGTTGCTGTAATAATTCATCTTGTCTTAAAGTTTATCATCACACAATTATCTCCCTTCTCTGAAGCTTTCACTTGACACAGTTTCTTGCAATCACACTGCACTATATCGCTATCACTTCACAAACGACTCGCTCGCGACCCTGGCAATAATTTATGTAAGTCGGAGACGGAAATTTTTCAGCTTCCAATCGAGACCCCTCCACTATAGATGCTTCTGTCCATTGAACCTTCCTAACAGGGATGGTTGAAGCTTAGAGAAACCTCTGGAATATAAATCCAGGTGAATCGATTATCTGTGCAGATCTTTCAACGCACGAGTCAACATCTCAAAATCTATTTCCATCACAGCAATTCCACTATTCTTGCCGTCAGCCGCAAAATTCAAACGCTGTTATTACGATGCATCACGATATCATAAAGAGAAAAAACAATGCAATCAAACTAAATGACAGCAAAGACTCTACATTGGATTATGTACAGAAACATAAGTGCAATGGTATAGCGATGTAAAAAGAATGAATAATGACTAATGAAGAAAGTGTTGGAATGGCTGCTGTCTGAGAGTTTGAAGAGAGGCGAGATCAAATATAAAACAACTAGCTAATACACGGCGTGCGCTGCTACTCCTAAATACTTGAAAATTATTGTGCTTTTATGTTAGTTGAATAATTATAAATTTATATTTTTTTAGACAGCCCGTGCTGATTACCCGGCGTTGCCCGGAAATCTACTTATCCCGATCATCTTGATGTAAATGAGCTGAAATACGAAAATTGATGTGTTTTTTATCTAGTTAAATAAGTAGAGGGAAAAATTCATGTCGTAATTATTTTTAGATACCCTGTGCTGTTTATCCGGCTTTGTACGGGAATCTACTCATCCCGATCTTCTTGGCATAAATGAACTGAAAGACAACAAGTAATGTACTTGTTATGATTAGTTGAATAAATAAAATGAAAAATAATTATAAATGTATATCGTAATTATTTTAAGGTTCCCCGTGCTGATTACCCGGTGTTGCCCTGGAATTTATGTATCTCGATCTTCTTGGCATAAATGAGCTAAAAGCAAAAATTCGTTATTGTGAGTTATCCGTGAAAGAGTACCTACCATGTACTGCTATGCTTACACAAGAATCTACGTTCTTGTCTCGATCTTCTTAGCATCAATGAAGGACAAAAATGGTTATTTGAGTTATCGTATCGTAAAAAAAGATAAGCTGTCGCGGACTTTTTAGTAGAGCTTTTTTGAGATATTCAATTCTGTGTACATTAATTTTGTGTATTTGTTATGGTTTAGGCAGCGTAAGCCAATTAAGCGTCCACAACGGAGGACAATTTTTGAGGGAGGAGTCGAATATCACAACTCTCTTATAGACTATGTTCATCCCGGGAATCTCCTGAACATTTTGCAAAAGCGCCATCACAATCGGATCAACGATTACGGCCGCGCAAAAAGTACGGACAAACAAACAAACATTCATTTTTATATATTAAGTGAGAAGTATAAAAGGACAATGGAATAATAGGGAAGAATGGAAAAGTAATTTAAATTTAATATCTAACACACAGATCATTGGGCAGCAGGAAAGGTTTTACAAATAATTATTTGGTGGATTATAGATAGATAGGTCGATTGATAAAAATAGCTAATATTAAGCTATCATTTTTATTATCTTTTTATATATATCTAAGGTAAAGTTTTATTATGAATAGTAATACAGCTTTAAAAATTACAAAATAATATGTCAAAAAATATGTTCACATATAAATTACTTGTTTATTTTGGAGTTCCTGCAACTATTCCAATTTCAATTGAACATTCATTTCTTCCTCGAAGCATACGCAAAAATCCATTTTCTCCCCAGTCAGTGTTCCAGGAGTTTGCAATCATCCAGTATGGAGTGTTGGTTGTTTTATCTACTCCCCAACCAATAATCTTTATAGCATGTCCTCCAAGATGACGCCCTACCTTGTGTTGGTAAACACCTGCCAAATTAAATAGTATAATTCACATAAGAATCATAAACAAATGTAATTTTTTATATTTAAAGGAAGTGAGACAGTGATGTTCATTTTATTCAATAGAGATTTAGAATATTCACGACTCGAATCATGTTTGTAGATTTCTTGAAAACCAGGTTTCAATACGGTATCATTATCAATTCTTACTAAATGTTAAAACTAGAGTTAGAAAGAATTGATAATGATACGTAACGTATCAAAACCTGGTCTTCAAGAAATCTACAAATATGAGGTGAGTCGTGAACATTATAACTCTGCATCTAGTAAATGTATCTGTGCTTGTATTAAATAGACGTACGCATATCAAGAAACACGAACTGTTTACTTGAAGTTACTGAATGTTTGTTGGTACGTACATGGGAAGATCATTCAATTATTTATATATATATATATATATATATATATATATATATACACACACACACACACACAATACTTCTCAGATGCCCCCAGAGGTAAAAATTCAGGGTGTTTAAGTCCGATGATATAGCAGGAGAATAATGTCATTCGTCAGTGGCCTCTACCGTGGCAACGTTTCATTTGTGGACACTTATTCGTATGACATTTTTTCTTCCATTTACAGTCAGGAATTAGTCCCTGCAGTTTGTCGGTGTAATTAAAACTCAGCCTGTACATGTATGTCCACCGCTGCGGTCTCGAGGTAGCGTGCTGCCTTGTCACACAATGGCCCCGGGTTCGATTCACGGTCAGGACAGGCTCCTGGGTGAGGTTTTTTTGGGGCTTTTTCTCACCTGTAAAGGTACGTACACATATGCGCGCCACGAACACGCGCGGAGCACGCGCCGTTCATGTTATGATCGTCGAAATTATTAATTTCAACGAACCTCCTGCAATCCATAGGAAACCCACAAACCTACAGTAGACATTTTGCAGAGACAAAGGCCTACACTTGGTCATTCCATCTTTTTATCAAAATTATTATTTTTTTGTTCTGGATGGGATACTGAAGAATTTTTACCTGTATACCATAATACATAGTCAAATAATTTCAAAACTACAATCACTTCAGAAATGTTTTTAACCAATTATTGAAATATTATTTTAAAGAATTGAAAAAATATGAAGGAATATTAAATTTTTACTAAAAAATGAACATTTCGCCAAAATATGATGAAATATGGAAAAAAATATGTTGGTCTTATTTGATTCTATAGATTATAAAATATAAAGATACTCTATGGCAACAACAATTTTTATAGAACGCAAAAAATAGTATTATAATATATTAATTTATGTCCACCGCTGTGGTCTCGAGGTAGCGTGCTGCCTTGTCACACAGCGGGCCCGGGTTCGATCCCCGGTCGGGGCAGTTTTTCTGGGTGAGGTTTTTATCGGGGTTTTTCCTCGCCTGTAAGACAAATGTCAGGAAAACTTTAAGGCCCAAACGGTCCCCGAAATCATATGGCCATCAACTTTATCATTATCATCCTTACCATTATCACATTATCATCATCCTTCACCGGTGTGGAAAGCAACGGGAAGCTACCACACCTACACAATTCCCTAGTAAATCTGCAAGCATAGCATGAAAATGATTGCAGTGAAGGACCTGCCTTCGGGCAGAATTACTAGATATTAATTTTAATATCAACATAAGTACAATTTACAAATGTAATACATTACAAAATTATGTATAGTACCAGTATTATTTTATTCTTTGGCATATTTCTCATTTGAGTGAATTTTTTAAGTAGATTGATGTCGTTGTTTAAAAGGTCATGCATTTTTTCACAAGAATTTGTTAAATTATATTTCACACATAAAATAACTTTCAAAGTCTTAACACTCAATTGTCATTTTTTTAAGTCCACACTTTATTTACCAATCAATGGTGGTCGAATCAACAATGTAAACTTTGATAAGCAGTTGTCAACAATGATTTGTTATTATTAAAGTTTAATATTAAAAAATTAACAAAAATAATATAAAACTCATATCCTGGCGAAATAACTACATGGGCGCCAAAAACCGTATATTCTCTTTCAGTTCTCCCGCTGTTCCCTAGCTTGTCGTGCATTCTTTCCCAAAAATCGGGACTTTTTTAAAAATGCCGCAGGAGGCGGGACAAATTGTTAAAAATCGGGACTGTCCCGTCAAAACCGGAACGTCTGGTCATCTTACACAATACGCTTATTACTGGTATGTGTTTATATATCCTAATGTTTTGTGATACTTCATATAAACATTATGAAATGAACGTGTTTAGTACACACGAAAAAAAAAACACAACATTGAAAAAAAAACAGGCAAGTTGTAACAATATTGTGATATCATTTTTTTATTCCTTAGATTAAAAAATATCGATAGACATCAACGTGCAAATTGATCTGACGATCTTCACTATTTATTGTAGCGCTAAACCAACAATACTAAGTTATGTGTCAACAATATAACAATATTTTACTTTTCTCTCGCCCGCCGGTAGGAAGAAAGTAAAGTAATTATCTTCTTCCTGCGTGTATCCGGAGATATATCCATTTTATCTCCTATTTCCCTCCAGGCATCTCTTTTCAATGTTTTTTTTTAAATGATCCTTATGTTGAGGATCCCACAATAATTGTTTTTTTCTATAAAGATCAATAAGTTTTAACATTATAATTACAAAGAAATAAACGTTATCTCAATCAAAACATAAATTAATTGTGTCGACGGGTCAATCTCCTGATGTAAGATCATTTTCAAGACAGGGTTGGTTATAAAGGACATGTCTTGAAAATGATCTCACATAAGGAGATTGAAACGTCGACACAATAAATTTATGTTTTGACTGAGATAACGTTTATTTCTTTGTAATTATAATATTAAATGCTTTCAGTGAAAAATATTTTAAAAAAAGTATAATAAGTTTTAACATGTTCCCCTCTGACCACTCCATACTCAAATAATAATAAGGTGCGCGCCGAAAACAACAAACCTCTCAAGTACCCGTCCAAATCTATACAGCGAACCATCAAAGTGTTCGTGGAAAAAACCGACAATGAGTGGATCGTGGTGCGCCGCATGTGCGCGGCGCGCGCGCACCTTAAAACCCCGTCCAAATCTGACGAACATGGTGCGCGCGCGCGGTATTATAGTTTGCATTGGGATGCCTGAATAGTGTAGTCAGTAACACACTAACGTATAAAGTTAGAGGTATCTGGTTCAAATCCTGATTCAGGCATTAAATTTTGTTTTCAAAATAATCATAGAAATTTGTTTGGGTCCCATAAAATATGTCCAATATAATCAGATGTCTAACATACAGGGATATCCATATCAGAGGTTATCTTGTACTATAAAGATGAAATTTCAATTTTGTATTAAATATGAAATTGTATTTTGATGTTATATTTTAAATTAATACTTTTCAGAGTAGTATATATCATTTTAGTGGAAAGAAATTGTATGTTCCTATAGAAAGTTTGAATGGCGTAACGATAATCGCTCTGATGTAGAGAGTCAGAGATCCGGGGTTTGACTCCCAGTTCGAACTTAGTTTATCTTTCTAAAATATAATGAAATTATATGTTATATGACTTGACAGGCAAAAAAAGTATTATTTTGAAAATTTAGTCATCTAATTTTACCTTTATGAAATAGTCCATGCCGCAAAATCATAGCAGGCTTATGTTACATAAAGATCTGTTTATAATTCTAGAATTCTATTAAATTTGTGCTAATCAAACACTTCCATCTAATGAGAGTACAATTAAAAAACAAAATAATTATTCTTGAAGTTAACTGTATGTCATGTACATGTCCATAAATATAATTCCAGTTATATTGTTTCCATTGTCAATTAAAATGTGATAATTAAATTAAATATCCCCATGCTTGAGGTCTGAGTTCAAATCCTTACCTGATTTGTAATGCACAATATCTTCATAAACCTCAAAAGTAGCCTCTACTGGTCCATTTCTCATTATTTCTAACTGAATCTGCTTTTCTCCAGCAAGAATATAAACTTCTGAACCTGAAATTGAATTTTTTTTGTAATTACAGTTCTGATAATGTTTTCATTGTCACTGAATTTTTAAACGAACCGTTTCGAAAATTTATTGATACCTTACCTTATTATATAAGATGTAAGTGATCCCACTACGGGCCTCAGGAGGCCCTTGGGGTAGTAGGAGGTTAAAGATCTCATATTTTTTGGACAATCGGCACTTGATGTCAGCCGGGTTGTCAGACCTGCGTGACGGCCGCCTTTACCCCCAGAAAAATCGTCTGGTACTCATTTCCGTTAGAGGCTGAGTCGACCCAAGGATCATAGAGCTGCCAGAAGGTTTGGGTCAGTTTAAAAATCCTGAACCCTCGACCTACCGGCTTGTAGCGCAGTGCCTTAACCACTACGCCACGGCGTGCCCTATTAAATAAGATGTATTTATGCTAATTCGTGAAACTTCTTTTCAAGATGATTTACAATCAAATCTTGATTAAAATTATTCATACTTTTTTGAATGGTTGAAGTGAATACTGTGTTAGGTATTATTTCTATGAATTGGCTTGTGATTTAATTTAATTTAATGTTATATCATTACATTTTTTTTTACTCTACATTTTGGATTTCATAGCCTAATTATTTCTTTATTTACATTCTTATAGTCTGTAGCCTGTCTTTCATTACATTAAATAACAGACTTGCACAGCAATTAGCACCAAAAGCTGCTTGTTATATGGATCTCTACAAAAATAATTAAGGAAGATACCATTAAGGGGTTTCGTTTAGTGCATGACATTGAGTAGAGTGGGGACTAGATATTAAAATGCTATGATGAGAAAATGCTATCATGGTCACGCGGTTATGACCTCTATTCATCATATTCTGAATACTTTCCTATAAATTCACTACTATCAAAACATGCTTAATATTTCCCCACCTCATTCTTGGCCTACCTAACAGGCACTTTCCTTCTGGTTTTCATACAAGAAGTTTACAGCAATCTATATCATTTACAAATTGTGCCACATGTCTTGAACAGCGCAGCTTGCATAGACTAAACACACAAAATTGTTTCAAGAATCAAAATATTCCTTTTTATTCTTCAGTAGTCCACCGCTGTGGTCTCGAGGTAGCGTGCTGTCTTGTCACGCAACGGGCCCGGGATCGATCCCCGGCCGGGCAGTTCTTCTGGGTGAGGTTTTTATCGGACTTTTTCCTCACCTGTAAGACATATGTCAGAAAAACTTTAAGGCCCAAACGGTCCCCGAAATCATATGGCCGTCATCATCATCATCATGCTTCACCGGCGTGGAAAGCAACGAGAAACTACCACACCTACAATTCCCTAGCAAAGCTGTAAGCATAGCACGAAAATGCTATGATTGCAGTGAAGGACCTGCCTTTGGGTAGAATTACTATGGATGGATGAATTCTTCAGTAACTCTGATGTAAAAAGAACAATAATAACTCATTACACTGGTCAACATGATTTTTTCTCATGAGTACCAATAGTTGTACTTAATGCAGTTTTTATCTTGTTTTCAAATGTGTATTCGGAATTTCTTCATCACTCACAGTTTTTTTATTTCAATTTCAATTAATGAATTTAAATAATTATTTTTTAAACAAACGTTTTTTCGTCCATTTGTCCATTGTAAAGTAAAACCAAGTGAGCTAACTCAAATTATTTCAGCTATGGAAACGAGATATCAAGGCAAATGGAATCCTAATATGTTGCCGATTATTTTTGGACCATCAAGAGGGATGCTCCACAGCGAAATATAGCAGAAAATCGTAATTTCTTACTTTCTATGTGAGTCCGAATGTTCGAATATTGTGTAGTTATGAATGTAGAAAATATTAAAGTGTTTGAAAAAAGTTTATTTTTTGTGCTCAGTGTTATTGCATCGTTTAGGAACAAAATGTACATAAAATATACTTCGAAAGATGTAATAGATTGACACATTAATATAAAAAGTAAAGTGATCCCACTACAGGTCTCAGGAGGTCCTTGGGGTAATAGGAGGTTAAGACTCCTTCTTTTTCTGGACAATCAACAGCCGGGTTTTCAGCCTGCGTGTTGGCCACCTTTACCCGCAGAACAAGCGCCCGGTACTTATTTCCGTTAGAGCATGAGTCGACCCCAGGGCAATAGTGCTGTCAGAAGGATTGGATCAGTTTAAACATCCTGACACCACCGGGATTTGAACCCTCAACCTTCCAACTTGTAGTGAAGTGCCTCTATGGCGTTGACACATTAATATATTTGTTGATTTTTGTAACTTCATTACTTGTTAGGAAAGTATGAATTTAAACACTGGCGTACGTATGGTGTGGATATTTACTCTGTTCTCCTTCATGTGTTTTAGTCCCTATCAGGGGAGTTAGGCGAAAAACTTAATAATGGGAAATTTAGTAGGGAATCCACAAAAAAGAGAAAATATTCAACCAAGTCTTAGATACTAGGGCATTGAATAAGTAACGGGAACACTACTATAAAGTCACAAAGCATTTATTTAGGTTACTTTTGATATTACGAACTTCATTTACAGTCTCCTGTCAACTCAACTATACATTGCCAAATCCTTGGAAGATGCGTACTCCATCTGTAGCATCATTTCCGGATATGTGTTTCACTGATCAATCTAGAGCTTTGTTGATATAACTCTTGCTTGAAATTGAATGCCTCATAGAGGTTCTTCGATCTTTGTGAATAAGTAATAGTCACAAGGGGTTCTGTCTGGTGAATTTGGTGCATATTCAAGTAGTTCCCATTTCCATGAATAAGTAATAGTTACATGGGCTCCTGTCTGGTGAATTTGGTGCATGTTACAGTATTTCCCATTTCCATCTTCTAAACAAATTCTACTGAACATCTTTTTTTAGGTCGGTATTACATACTAATGTGAGAAACAGTGAATATATTCACAAAATATTACTATTTCGATATTTTCAGAGTTACAGATTTATACAACAAGACTACTCAAAAATACACAAGATTACGTTGGTCACCACTAGGATTGGTGATTTACAACAGTGTTGCTGTTAGTATACTATGAGTGCAGAAAATATTTCAACCTTTAGCTCATGTTGATAACCAGAATTAAAATTCAAAACATTATAGTTTTCTTGGTATTAAATTTGCTATTGATTTTTACACGCTTTATATTAGCTTGACCTGTATCTATCTATGTAACGGAATCTTTCAACGCGATTTTCACCCACTTATAATCATTGGATCGACTTGAAACTTTGTATACTTGTAAAGGACCAATGACAATACAATAATTATGAATTACTCTTTATGTTTATACTCTGTGATTTCATTAAAAATATTCAACAAATAGTGTTGATCGCCCATTTACTAGATGGAAAGATTCATTAAATCCCACCTGATGTGAAAACAGGTCAAAAAGCTTAATTTCAGGAAGTAGAAGATGAAGAAGAAGCTCTAAAAGTCTGATGGCATTGTTAATAGCTCTAGTTACCTGCCTTCGGACATAAGAGAATTGTATGTGTGGAAAGAAATGTTAAGATTTGTATAATGCCTTGAATGGTATAGTGGACTGAGCACCACTGTACAGAATCGGATTCCTGGTTCAAACATTAATTATTATTTTCAAAACATAAATTTGTCCAGGACTGGAACATGTTAAAATAAATATAATATCAAAAAAGAACTTGTAAATGTTTTATGCATTTATTTTTAGATAAATGAGAAAATTACCAAATAAAATCAAGAAATAGATTATTATATTACAACAGAGCTGAGAACTTTGAACACTATAAAATCCAACACAATGTCTGGGTTGATTTTCATGGTGTATGTTACAAATGGGTTATTTTATCAAACTTTAAGGCTACTGGTTGTTCTTGTTATTTTATTTTTTGTTCAATACCACCTGATTGTCATTCAACATTTCAGGTATTCTCTCCTGGTATTGGCGTATTGAAACCCACTTCTGAGGTTGGGACGCCTGGAAGGCTGGATTACGCTGCCCCAATGATATGATGGGTGATAACGGTCGGTAATGATGCACCAGGAGAGGACTTAAACCTACACTTAATCTAATATGTGAATATGATACTGATGATAATGATGGCCAGATGATGTTCGGGGACCGCTTGGGACTTAAAGTATCCTGACATTTGTCTTACAAGTGAGGAAAAACCCCGAAAAAACCTCACCCATGAAACTTGTCCCAAGCGTGGATCGAACCTGGGCCCGCTGCGTGACAAGGCAGCACGCTACCTCGAGACTACAGTGGTGGACTGATTGTTATTATTTACAGTATTTTAATTTAGGTAGCGTGCAAGTAGGCAAATCCTGATTTAGCTTATTTTATTTAAGATCTTATTTTATGCATAATTGTAGGAAGAAAGGAGATGAACAATAACTTTAATTCTAGTTGTTATGATTGGACTTTTTTGTAATTAATCACTATGAGGTTTAATTTAAGATAAAATAAAATGTTTCATACCCCTCCTCATATTAATCTTCTAAGTAGATTGTGATTTTGGGTTCGCCATGAACCTGAAATTGCGATCTACTTAGAATATTAATATGAGGAGAGGTATGAAACATTTGATTTTATCTTTATGTTATGATTGGGTTTATTCAATCAAACGTTAAACCTTTTTATGGGAGTGTAGCAGGCCGATACTAAATTAGAAATTAAATGTGGGCAGACCTAGAAAGAGATGGGCTGAAGTCGGAACGGGTCAACAGACCTAATCCATGAATGCAGATGATGATGATAATAATATTTAACTCGGCCGCGGTGGACTAGTGGTTATGCTCCTTGCCTCTGGTCCCAAGGATCGCGGGTTCAAACCCGGCCGGGGTCGATGGATTTTTTAGGACGGAAAAATCCAAGGAGCCAGTCCTCCGGGAGGGACTTTAAGCCGTGGGTCCCGAGTCTGAAGATTTTCAGGCTCGTAAAAAATCCTTAAGCCTGAATGAAAAGGCCTCTAAGCAAAATTTACCGAATTTTCCCGTCCTAGTACTACCTTGGTTTCCTATATGTCAGTATGAGGCGGAACGCTGACCACGTACCACTCAAAATGACATCTATACGAAAACAAGTGTAACTAAATTAGTATGGTTAAAATTCTTCCCTGTAGGGGGAGAGCGCCTAAATCTCTGTAAAGGGAAAACATAGGCTTACAAAAAAAATAATATTTAAACATATATATTATTTAAAACAAATAATATTATTTAATCACAATAACTTGAAATATGATTTAAATACTGCTTTAGAGTACTGAGAATATTTAAATTTTATGATTATTGTGAATATCTCAATGGTTTACATGACATAGGCTACTATAAATCCCATTATTGTTAAAGAACTTTGTGATTGAGAGAGATCAAGAGAATACCTAACTTAAAGTTTAGAATTAAGTTACCAAAGTACATTTATAGCTAGGATTGTATAATTAATTTACTCTTAACTTTTATTATTCTAGTTCAATAATGAAAATCTTTAATTGTTGGAATTTTACATTATAAATAAAAATTGTTCTCAAATGATCTACCACCGAAATTTATAACATAATAAATTATTCTCTACTTATAAATAGCGAATGAATCAACATGCCCAGAACCCAAACCTCCACACCTCTCGCTGAACTGCCTGAGTCGAATGGATAAAAGATCCTATCTAACATATGGGTTATAATTTTATACCTTCTAGCTGTGTTCACTTTGAACTTTAAATCATTGTTAAAACTAAATGTAAACACAACGCAAGCAATAATTATCGGACATCCAAGACTATTGCACTCCATAAACAATGGCAATATGCCGGCTCTCATATTAGATAACGAACAAATTCCTTATACCGACGTCGTTAAAAACTTGGGACTTTACTTAGATTCTAATTTAAATTGGCATACCCAAGTAAAACAAACATCTAAAAAGATATTTTCCATACTGCATTCCCTAAAGCTTCTCAAAAATTTTCTTCCTACAGCTCTTAAAATAATTTTAATTCAAACCTTAGTGATGCCGCATTTTGACTATTGTGACGTTCTACTAACTGACATAAGTGACGGAATGTCGGACAAACTGCAGCGTGTCCATAGTATTCGTATCAGATTCGTATTTAATGTTCGAATTTACGATCACATTTCTCCATTATTCCACGAATTGTCATGGCTACATCTTAAAGAGAGAAGAAAATCGCACCGTCTAATTATCTTATTTAAGATCCTACATACCTTGATACCCAATTATTTATCATCTCGTTTCCAGTATCTATCCTCAAACCATAACTTAAACACAAGATCACAACATAGTCTCTTGCTTAATACACCGCAACATAGGACATCGCATCACTCCATGTCATATACTTACTATCTTCACTTCTCGCAACTGGAATTCCCTACCACAAGAAATAAGGGGCTGCCGGACATTGACATCTTTTAAAAGAAATCTAAATTTATATTTGCTCTAATCTCGACTTCTTCATTACCCAGTGTAAGATACATATTTTATATTAATTAGTGTTTCTCGTATAATTTATCATATTTATATTATTATTATTATTATCATCATTATTATATTACTTACTTACTTACTCACTGGCACTATCGAACCCGTAGGTTCATGGCCGCGCGGACATAAGCTCTCATTATATTATTATTATTGTATTATTATTGTTATCGTATAATATGTTGTTTCTACATGAAATTTACATTACATTTAATACATCTTTAACTGTTTATAATTAGTATAGTGTATATCTATATTTGTCAAATATTTATATGCATTTGTGCTGGTTGAGTGGAAGAGAAGGCCTTATGGCCCTAACTCTGCCGGATAAAATATAACATTATTATTATTATTATTATTATTATTATTATTATTATTAAATTAGGAAAAAACTTCATGTTCTTTCATCATATGCTCTCGTCACATGTTCTGTTCAAATAACCTATTTATACGATATCACATTTGAAACATTTTTTTTTGTAGGAATATCATTATTAATCTGCGTATCCACATTTTCTCCATAGAGAAACACATAGTGTGTTTTCTCTATGTTATCCCCACCAACACCAGCTATTGCGCTACAGATGAATCCGTGCAAGCGAATTACATCCTGCGATAATCCACTAGACGAAGCTTGTGTCTTATTCCATTGTTCAATTTATTTTTTATTGAATACTAGCCAGCTGTACTCAGTTAACGTCAATACGAATACATTTGATGAAAAAAGTCATTGGCTGATTTGGGAAGCGCCAATTCCTCAATAGTAGAATTTTTCGAAATAATATTTCTTAATTTATAATATTTATGCTATTTATATTTTTATAAAATACAAAAAAGAAATAAATAAAATTATGCGGTACGTTTTGTCAGATATAGCAACCTGTTAACTTAAGAAGCTTTATTTATATTTTATAACGGAATAACAACAACTGGATTATTACGAACATGTATATATTATTTGTGGATAGCAACAGTTGAATCTAATATAGACACTGAGTTCGTTCAAACACATTATTATTATATTTTTACGAGTAACTGATGAATGTGATTTGTCAATTTAGCAAAAGTGGATGTAAGTGACTGTATAATTTACAAACGAGACCATTTTCGTGCAACAGACCTTTCAACAAGAAAAATTACCTCGTACAACAAGGTAGGCCAACTCTAGATTTACCGGATATAAAGAAAACAAATTATAAGGCATTTTAGTATCATACCATTAGTAAACTGGATAATTCGGAATGAAAGTTTTTATAAACTACAAGTCATATTTCCTCGTCATACAGCTGGTGTAATTGCTCTGACCACCCCACGCCACTGATGTTTTATTTAATTTTACCCCAATTTATTACAATGTGTTTTGAGTAAGGAACGGTATTTTTAAATGAATATGTACATGAAGATGATTGGCTAATACACTGCTCAAAAAAAAATTAGGGGATATTGTAGAATAACCTATTAAGACTATGTTTTTGGAATAGTATTAGATGCAATCACTTTCTATTATTCCAAGATAATGTAAATAAGAGTTTGAAGTTGTTACGTAACCTCGGTACCACACCAGAGGGCAGTGTCTGTACTGTTGATGTGAAAGGGTGGTGTGGGGGTGAATGTTTTGTTGCTGTTTTTAAATCCAGTCCAGTTTTCAGTTAGTGAATGACTTGCCTTAGGGACAGTGATGCCTCGACAACGTGATTTACCTGAACCAATGGCTTGGAGGGCCATAGGAAGGATGGAAGCTGGACAGACACAACAAGAGGTGGCACAAGCCATTGGGGTATCTCAAAGCATGATTTCCAGTCTTTGGAATCATTTTCAAAGAACATACTGTTCACAGAAGAGTCGGACAAGGTCGACCAAGGGCAACAACAGCAAGGGATGACCGTTACCTCTTGTTAACAGCCCGTCGGAATAGACAGCAGAATGCAACTCAGCTGCGAAATACACTTCAAACAGCAACAGGACGCAGGGTGTCAACTCAAACTGTCCCTAATCGACTGCATGGAAGTGGTCTCTATGCCCGTTGGCCCATGGTGTGTACCAGGTTAACTCCACAACACCGTAGAGATCGCAGAAACTGGGCGGAGGAATATCGTGGGTGGAGGCATGCTGAATGGAGATCAGTTCTTTTTTCTGATGAGTCGCGATTCAACATGGAATGTGATAGTCGGCGTGTATTCATCTGGAGAGAAAAAGGGACACGAAACAATCCAGATTTTGTACGTGAAAGATCCCCCATATGGTGGCGGTGGATTGATGGTGTAGGCAGGAGTCAGTAGTGGTGGACGTACGGACCTCTACGTTATCCAAAGTGTTACTTTGACTGCGGTAAAGTATAGAGATGAGATTCTCCGACCTTTTGTCGTGCCTTATGCTGATGCCATAGGTGATTCTTTTCTTTTTATGGACGATAATGCACGACCCCACAGAGCTGGCTTGGTGGACGACATGCTGGAAGTGGAGGGTATCGAGCGTATGCAATGGCCAGCTTCCTCCCCGGAACTTAAATCCGATTGAGCATGTGTGGGATGCATTAGGCAGGTTCATTGCAGGCAGACCAGCACCTCCCACAACTGTTCCAGAGCTGCACATTGCTCTTATGGAAGAGTGGCCACGTATCCCCCAAGAACTCATTGCTAACCTCATTGCATCAATGCCATACAGGTGTGAGGCAGTGCTGGCCGTTCGAGGAGACCATACACCATACTAAAGAAACATTTTCACCCATGTTAATGTTGCTTTATTTGTTTTGCCATATTCCTAATCAGGATCTCTTTGACATCTGGTGTGGTACAGAGGTTACGTAATGACTTCAAAATCTTGTTGACATTCTTTTGGAGTAATAGAAAGTGATTGCATCTAATACTGTTCCTAAAAACATAGTCTTAATAGGTTATTCTACAATATCCCCTAATTTTTTTGAGCAGTGTATTTACTACTATTTGGTAGTTTAATGTCTTCCATATGTTTTTTCATGTGATAAATTGCTGATAAATACAAAGAATATCTTTGAAGGTTTAATTGTTAATAGGTTTTTATATTTTATAACACACAAAAATGGTAAATTAAATTAAAATATCTTTTGTTTAAAAAAATGTGATTATTGATTATTATTGTAGAGACTTTTCCTCTCTGAATCTGGCCACATCATCTTCCATTTGGAAGGTGGTCAACTTCAAGTAGGGTGAAATACATCTGAAACTTTTGTCTTTTTTTTTTTTTAATTTCTTTATATCGAGTGTAGTTATGTATACATCCGCTACCTCTTGTGTGAATTGAGAATACTACATATATAAGAAAAATGTATGTTTGAATTGGAATACCTGGATATCTCAGGTCGTTAGAGCGCTAAACGTACAGAGTTTAGAGAATCGGATTCAAGCATTCATTTTTCTTTTCATATCATATTTTCCTTCATTGCCAAATATCAAAAATATAGTTATAACATCTAAATATACAAGCGTTACTGCTATAAAGTAATATTCTCTTCAAAAAAATTTGCTTTACTGTTATGTTAGCCACTAGATGTCAGTCGAAATGAATTTCCGATACTTCTTGTGTGAATTGAGAATACTATTTATATAAGAAAAATGTCTGCTTGAATTGGAATACTTGGGTAGCTCACGTCGTTAGAGCGCTAAACGTACAGAGTTTAGATACTCGGGTTCAAATCCCGACCCAAGC
This sequence comes from Diploptera punctata, assembly GCA_030220185.1. NCBI lineage: Eukaryota > Metazoa > Arthropoda > Insecta > Blattodea > Blaberidae > Diploptera > Diploptera punctata. Next base: position 48,428 of record JASPKZ010004154.1, on the reverse strand, counting down.
ATTCATTTTTCTTTTCATATCATATATATATACTAGATGGCCCGTTAGAACTTCGTATCGCCTTTAACTATTTTTACGTTAATTTTTCCGTATGGTTTTGTTGATTGAGATGAATTTATGTTGTCTGCATTCTCAGTATTATCCATAAGTGTATCATAAGGATTATATACATTTATTGATGGAATATTTTGAGGAGGCTTGCTGATTTCATTATACTTTCGGTTTTTTCTACGAACTTGTTGGCAGTTTGGATTCTCATCATCATCAATAAGTCTCTGTATAGTAATATCATATTGTGATATATTATAGTCATCTTGTTTTTCATTTAATTGTGGCATGGATATTGTTTCTATAATATTAGGCATATTATTATAACTAACAAACTTACTTACAGTTCTGTTATTCCGTTCCTTAGGACCTTCATATGTTTTTAAATTGGCATTCTTCTTAAGTGTAAGATTTATGTCACATAGGCCTGCCCTATACCAATTTGCGGAAATTCACTTGATATCTTATCATTCATGGTCTCTAGAACTGATTCGCCATATTGTTCAATGTGCCTTCTCGGTCCAGTTAAATTTAAATTCAGTCAGATTACTTAAAACTAATACTTACACACGAAATTAATATTATTATCAATATATTGAAAATAAAATAAACACTGAACACACTTAAATTATGAAATAATCATATATTTGTAATTCAATTGAAATTCCGCGGTTGCAACAAAAAGCACAGCCACCTGGATCTCTCTTTGTTAAATAATAAACCAATTACCTTACACCGTCATCTGTTAGAATCGTATGGAACTCACAGATAATTATAACTCTTAGTTAAATAATAAACAAATAATTTGCAATAAAAATAATGTGACTATAAATTTAGTTATAAACAACCGTAGGTCTCAAGTTCGAGTCTCTATGGGGGAAGAAATTTTCTCATGGTATTTCGGCTAGTAAGGGACCGGTGCCCACCCAGCATCGTGAGGCATTTGGGTAGCTACAATAAGTAGCGGCTCCAGGTTGAGAAAACCAGCTATAACGGCTGGGGGACTCGACATGCTGACCACATGTCACCCCCCAACACTGGCTGATGATCATCTACCTCTATGATTGACACATGTGGATGTGAGGCCAGCAGCCGGCTGGTAGGCTAAGGGACTTCTAGGCCTGTCGCGCCAGGAGGAGTAGGTCTCAAGTTGGATCAAACAGCACACAGTGTGCAAAATTTTATTAAAATCGGTTCAGTAGTTTAAGATTCCATCGCGGACAAACAACGTGACATGTAAATTTTATATATTAAGATATATTATTTTTTTAATTTGGCTTACCAAATGTGTGCAAACGTTATGTGCTACAATGTTCATCACTGAGAGGGTCATCTCTGATATAACAGACCTAATGACCTATACTTTTACAACTTTTACTTAAACTATCATGTGAACTAACTAAAACTAATTCACGGCTCTATCAAACCCATAGGTTCATGGACATGCGGATATATGCTCTTCATACATGCCTATCCTGAGATAATGTTTTCCAATCATTCCTATATAATCTACTTTCCTCAAATCGTTAATGTTATTCTCCCACCTCATTCTTTGTCTACCAACTGGGCATTTCCCTCTGGTTTTCCTACAAGAAGTTTTCATGCCACTCTTTAATTTCCCATTCATGCCGTTCTGTCCTGCCCATCGCAGTCTACGAAAATTAACTGTTATAATTATATCTAGTTTCGTATAAAGATCATGTAGCTCACTGTTATAAAGTGTTCTCCATTCACCTGTCTGTTCATCTCTCTTTGGTCCAAAAATTTTCCTAAGAACTTTATTCTAATATACTTGTAATCTGTTTTCTCCCTTAAAGTAAGAGTCCATGTTTCATATTCATATAATATAGCTGGAAGAATAACAGTTTTATATATTTTCAGTTTAGCTTTTTTTTAGAGAAGTTGGATGACGAGAGTTCTTGTAATACAAAATAGCATCCTTTTCCAGAATTGAGTCTTATGTTTTATTGCTTTGTGCATCTCATTCCTATTTCTAATTATTGTTCCTAGATATTTGAATTGAGCCATTTCTTCAAAATGTCCCTAATTTGTTAATATTATCATATTACATAGCATCCAGAGTTCTTGGAGTATTGCCATTGTATAATATGTTCATATGTGTGTACATAATATATTTAGTTTTATTGACGTTTACTTCCAGTCTTAATTTCTTAGTGTTACTCAGTAAAGTATATGTGTTTGTCCTATCGTGTGAATAGTGATCAGAATAATTTATCAAGAGTTACACGTTTTTCTTTGGGGACCTGTAGCCTTTTATTAATTTTTTACAGTTTTATTAATTTGAATAGTATAGATACTTACCAAAATTGAGATCTTTTCCATAGGGAACGTTGTAAGAATCTTCACATTTTTGTATACACCATGGTGTTGGCAAAAAGTCTACACATGGTGGTCTTGTACCATTCATATGATGGTCACATGAAGGAAATTCATAAGGTCTACATCCCTGATAGAAAAAATGGTTAATTAAACATTAGTAAAACTGGAACAATAATTTAGATCTGCAAGTGATATTACAAATTATATGATAAAAATGTTCACCAATTTTGGTTTTTCTGAATATCTCCAATGCACATAATGATATATATAGGGCCTATATATTTTTTTTTTTGGAAATAAATATACCAGTACTTGTTGGACACTAACATTTATTTTCTTCCTACAGCATATTATCATATTACATAGCATCCAGAGTTCTTGGAGTAATATTTTAAATTAAATATGCTTCACACCTCAATTTTAGTGAAATGATCACTTTTTAATTATCAAAATGTTTATTGTTGCTGGTATTGAAATTAGATAAAATACAAGATACCATGATGTTTTACCCTATTTGGATATTTTTTAATATCAAATTATAGAAATTTGTCACTTTTTATTTAAACTTGATTTAGGTCTACCTTCTTTTAGATTCCCAAATGATTTCTATTATCTAAGGTTCAATTGGCCAAATACAGAAATGGAAACGACGGGTGACTCCTGGCTTTAAAATAATCAGAGTATTTATTTAAATATACTTCTGTTTGTTGATGACTTGGCTATTATTCAAGATAAACACTCTTCTCTGCAAATATCAGTTTCTAAAATAAATAATATCTGTGAACAATATAGTATGAAAATGTTGAACCTTCACAGGAATAAATCACTGTGAGGTTTAATTTAAGATAAAATCAAATTTTTCCTACCTCTCCTCACATTAATCTTCTAAGTAGATCGCGACATCAAGACCATAGCGGTCCCATCTTCAGTACCATCTTGACGACTGATGTTATGTCGATCGGAAGAAACACTTTTTCTTCCCTCTGTTGGTGGACCGATGAACCTCTGGATCAGGTCAGGATTCGTGGGAGTTTTAGTTCATAAGTTTTTATTTGTTTTTCTGAATGTGAATTTTTTTCCCCAACCGTGAGTTCCTTTTGCTTATCTATTTGTTTAATTACTCTAGCTTTCGATTCAATTACCGGTAAATGTTTTTCGGACCAAGCATGAGCAGCTACTGCTGACTTTTCCACTTCTCCTTTTTGACATTTCTAAGATGTTCTTTCACCCCTTGTTTCCAAATTTCTTTTTGTTTTTCCTATATGTTTTGTCACAATCCCTGCATTTGATCTGATACATTCCTGATTTGTTTTCTTCTTCAATTATTTTATTTTTATTGGTTTAAATTATCCTATTAAGGCTGCATTCATTCTTTGGTGCCAGTCTTATATTAATCTTTTTGAAATTTTTTGAAACTTGTAGTGTTTCAATGGATGGTAAGTGAATTTCTTGAATTTTATTTTTTTCTGTTTCTTTTATAAGTGTGATTTCATTAATTAATGTTTGTTTTTTAATTTATTTATTTTCTTGTCTACCATATATTGCAACAAATAACGGTTATGAAGAAAATGTGGTACACAAGAAAATAAATAAATTTAAAAGACAAAAATTAATTAATGGAAGCACACTTATAAAACAAACTGAAAAAATAAAATTCAAGAAATTCCATTGAAACACTACAAGTTTCAAAAAAAATTCAAAAAGTTTAATACAAGATTGGCATCAAAGAATGAATGTAGCCTTAATAGAATAATCTATTAAAACCAATAAAAATGAAAAAATTGAAGAAGAAAACAAATCAAGAATTTATCAGATCAAATGCAGGGATTGTGACAAAATTTATATAGGAAAAACAAAAAGAAATTTGAAAACAGGGGTGAAGGAACATCTTAGAAATGTCAAAAATGGAGAAACGGAAAAGTCAGCAGTAGCTGCTCATGCTTGGTCCGAAGAACATCTAATTGAATCAAAAGCGAGTCTAATTAAACAAATAGATAAACAAAAGGAACTTCGAGTTTGGGAAAAAATCCACATTCAGAAAAACAATGAAAAACTTATGAACTTCAAAATTCCCGCAAATTCTGACCTGATCCAGAGGTTCATCGGTCCACCAACAGAGGGAAGAAGAAATGTTTCTTCAGAACGACATAACATCAGTCATCTAGATGGTACTGAAGATGGGGCTACGATGGTCTTGAAATCGCGATCTACTAGAAGATTAATGTAGGAGATGTAGGAAACATACGATTTTATCTTAATATGAAAATGTTCACTACTAAGACAAAAGTAATGGCATTTGAAGGTAAACAATCAGAACAAAAATAATAATTAATAATCAAATTATAGAACAATGAAACTGCTTTAATTATTAAGGTATGATTAAAGATTATAATATAGTTATAAAATTAGCCAAATTTCAGAGATTCTGTGGAGCAATTAATTGAAATTTTAAAAATAAAATTTGAAGAGACACGAAATTAAATTTTACAAAGTCATAGCAGTGCCAGTCTTATCATATAGAAGTGAAATGTGGGAAAAAAAGAAAAGAAAGTAAGATTATAGGCTTCAGAAATGAAATTCTTGAGAGGGGTTAAAGGATGTACACAACTAGATCACATAAAAATGCAGAAATATGAGAAGAATTGGAAATTTTTAATTTGAATGATAGATTAAAATATCATAAAAAACAGTGAAAAGAAGTCCACCGCTGTGGTCTCGAGTTAGCATGATCCCTTGTCACGCAGCAGCCCCGGGTTCGATATCTACACCCAGAAGAACAAAGATAAGATCATGAATTTTGGAATTCCCAGGAAAGGGGATTTGATTTGTAACATCTTCAGACAACCAAAAGATGGAAGAGGAAGTGACATCCAGGGCCATCAACCAAAAATTCAACAGTTTGAGTGAGCTGACGATAATATGCATACATATTGAAATGTGCTCAAATAGAACACAACCAGAGATAAGATGTTAAAGATCTGCCGCGGTGGAATAGTATACATGTTCCTTGCCTCTAGTCCTGAAAGTTGTAGTTGAAACCCGGCCAGGGTAGATTAATTTTTTCACCATCGTCATTAGCAGCACTACAGCCCAATTTGAACCTCGACTTCCCTCTGAACCCTCTTCCAGGCATCCCTGTTTCTAGTAACCAGTCATCATCCTTTGATTCTCAGTTTCCTCAGATCCTCCAAAATTCCATCCATCAAACAATGTCTCGGTTGTCCTTCATTCCTTTTTCCTTCAAATTTACATTCCATGATTTTCTTGGGTATCACATAATGGATTATCTTTAGGATTGAAAAATCCAAGGAGCAAATCCTCTGGGAGGGACTTAAGCCTTGAGTCCCGAATACGAAGATATTCAGGCTCATAAAAGATCCTTAAGCCTGAATAAAAATACCTCTAAGCAAAATTTATCGACCTGAACATCTTAGTAATACCTTAGTTGCCTGCTGGATGTCTCATTGAGTTGGTATGTTGACCACATGCCATTCGTGACATGTATGGGCAAATAAGGTAATTTATTTTAATTTTATTAAGTAGAATCTATGTTTGCTTGTTTTTTTTCTGTGTGAATAATAGAGAAGGTGTTATATACTTAAAGCTGATAGCTTAAATAAAACATTATTTTTGTTATAGGAATTAATACCTGATTTGAATTATAGGGTCCTCCACTGACAATACCATTTTGCAACCAATAATCCCAGGCTGCATGTGGATATCCTCCATTACAGCCCTGGCCACAATAATCACAACATGATAGTAAGTCAACGGCTGAAAGTCTGAAGTGAATTTTACCCTTAGAGTGAATGCATATTCTGTCTGACATGGCTTCGACTGCAGCAAATGCCTGAAAAACGGTCATGAATATCAATATTACTTGTATGCACATGAAAATAATAATAATAATAATAATAATAATAATAATAATAATAAAGTTTTATTTAAGTTATTCGAGTTAAGGCCAGAAGGCCTACTCTTCTAGCTTATATTCAACCAGCAAATAATAAAATAATAAAAAAAATAAATACTAATTACAATTTTAAAATAATATTAAAATATAGGTTAAATAAAAGATAATGTGAATGCGGTCTAATATTAGCCAACACTGACAGATCATGGAATATAAATAAAATAAATTAAGTAAGGCTTCCTAGATGAATATTTATAGGTATATACAACTATTGAATGTAGTTGTATTTTCATTGTGTGGAACTTATGATATAATAGCTATTGTAAATCAAAAACAAATAGAAGATTCTTAAAACTCCTGAACATTTAGAGCAAAACTGTAGAATCTACTATGGAAACTGAAAGATTGACATCATGGAAAAAGCATTAGGTAGGCCCATATATATTTTTGTCATAAATAAAGACAAAATGGAAGTTTATAATTATTGGTACCATCTTATCTTGTATTATGTCTTATTTCCCATTAAATTCATTGTTGCCTAAGAGCAATGTTTCTTTCGGACAGTTCTATATACAATTCAGTCACGTGGCTGATAAAAGTAGTACCATGGTTCTCCCAACATACAGAGTCGGTGGAGAAATATCTTATATAAGTTCGTTTTAATAGTAAAATTGGAACTTTGCTCGGATATAGTATAGCATTGCATTAAAAAAAAATGGTGAAATAAAGAAGATTACACTTTTTCAGTGTTCAATGACCATTATTGTGTTATTTTATACACACATTTGGTATGAGTACATTCTATAGGCTATCTGTAATGATGAAAATATTAGAAATTCAAGACTGTGGCACGAGTAGTGATCTAGAACTTGAAAATAAGTAAAACAGGTGGATAAATTGGATAGGTAGACTGAATGCAGAGTAACTGATTTACCTAATATTTCAAGATCACCACAAAGAACACACTACCTCCCAAAAATGCATTAACATTATTAAGTAAAAAATAAATAATAGTTAAAAAACTAAAACAACACCCTTTATTAGAAAATCGAACTAAAAATGAAAATATTTTAATTTCCAACACGCTTGGGATGAAATTGAAGTGGTCAACAAAAAAAAATGAAATCATCTCCAACATATCTAGAATAAAACTAGAGTTATCTACAAAAAAATATAATTTTACCATCAAAAGCGTGGGGTGCTCTATATCAATTAATACATTTGATAATAAACAGATATTGGCAAAAGTAAAGTCTCTAAGAAGAAAACGTAAAAACCATAAAAAGCACCCCACGCTTTTGATGGTAAAATTAGTGTTTTTTTTTTGTAGATAACTCTACTTTTATTCTAGATGTGTTGGAGATGATCTTTTTGTTGGCCACTTCAATTTTATCCCAAGCGTGTTGGAAATTAAAATTATTTTTCATTTTTTAGTTCGGTTTTCTAATAAAGCTTGTTGTTTTTTTAGTTTTTATCTATTATTTTATTTTTTATTTTTTAGTTTCGTTTTCTAATAAAGCATGTTTTTTAGTTTTTTAAACTATTATTTATTTTTTTAATTTTTAGTTTAATTGATTGTATTAAACCGGAGTCCCGTGAAAATTTAATTGCTTACGATATTTTTAGTGTCTAGGCTTGAATATAATTATATATATATTTTTAAATTATTATTATCTAATATTATATTATTATAATATTTTTTGAATATTTTAATATACATAAATAGTTACAGTTAATCGTATCCTTCTCATATTTTTTGGATATAAATTACAATGTGGTAAGTTTATAAAATTGCCATTAATATTTTACAGAATAAGATATAAATGTAAATATATTTAAATTCGATACTAATGTACTATGAGCTAAAATTAATATTCTTCAAAAAAAAATCCTCCGGGCCGGATTTAAACCGGCGACCTATGAATTAATGAAATTATATACCGCTACAGTCCACCGCTCTACCCACTGAGCTACCTATTATACCGGTCTTTATTTTTTCATGTCCTGATGATCCTGGCCAGGATCTTAGAAAAAATTGAAATTATTCTATTGCCATTGGTCCTTTACAAGTATACAAAGTTTCAAGTCGATCCAATGTTTTATCATTATCATCATGAACAAATTCGTTTTAGGCCATGTGGCCTGTACGGTAAACCTAGCGAAGATGGTATTGATCTTTCCACCGATGTTTTGGTCTTCCTTGGTCCCTATGTCCAGTTGGGGTATATTGGAATGCCAATTTTGGAAGTATATTTCTTGCCATTCACCTCAGATGATTTTTCCATTCTTGTTGGTATCTTTGCATATCTTCTATTTTTGTAACTTAGTTAATTATTTAACATATACCATCCAATGTTTTAAAGTGGGTAAAAATCGTAATGAATGATTCCGTTACATAGATACAGGTCAAACTAATATAAAGCGTGTAACATTTCCTTCTGTTAGTACAGAGCTATTCAAAAAGAAGGAACAGACTTCTAACATTTATTTCTTTTTAACTACTAAAAATAGAAACACAATTCCAACATTTCTGGAAAGAGAAAAGTTCAAATTTTACTATTTTATGCATTTAATATGAGCATCACGTGTCACACGACAAGTGGCTCATTTCTTGCCACACAAGATTTAGCTGGTCTCTAGATACCAAATTCACAGTTTCAACAGCACAGATTTTCAAAAGGCGTAGAGGGGATAAAAACACGGTCTTGTATGTAAAACTTCAGATAAAAATTAGGTCTAGTGACCTGGGAGACCACCGGCGATGAAATTGATCTACTGCTCCTCCTCTTCGAATCCAACGTCCTGGAATGGTGATATTCAGGTAACGTCGGACGTGGTTAGAGAAATGCGGATGTGATCAGAACTTGAATCTTTTCTCTTTCCAAGAACGTTGGAATTTTGTTTCTATTTTTGTAGCTTGGAAGAAATAAATGTTTGAAGTCTGTTCCTTCTTTCTGAATAGCCATGTATATTCATCCATAGTAATTCTGCCCGAAGGCAGGTCCTTCACTGCAATCGTAGCATTTTCATGCTATGCTTACAGCTTTACTAGGGAATTGTGTACGTGTGGTAGCTTCCCGTTGCTTTCCACACCTGTGAAGGATGATGATGATAATGATAAGGATGATGATGATGGCCATATGATTTCGGGGACCGTTTGGGCCTTAAAGTTTTCTTGACATTTGTCTTACAGGTGAGGAAAAACCCCGATAAAAACCTCACCCAGAAAAACTGCCCCCCCCCCGGGGATTGAACCCGGGCCCGCTGCGTGACAAGGCAGCACGCTACCTCGATACCACAGCGGTGGACGCCCTGTATATAATGTATCCCAGAAGTACAGGTCTTCTTTCTCTACATAGATAGAAACATGTGATTGCAATTATCACTTTGGAATCCATATTTAATTAGGTAACTTCTCATCAGAGATTGAATTTCCTGACTCACGAAAGTTTGAATGGGTGACATACTCTAAATTATATAGAACTTGAACTATTGTAGGAAAAATCATTATGAGGTTTAATTTAAAATTTAAATTAAAATTCTTTACACCTCACCTCATGGTCAGTCTCCTAATTAAACCGGTTTCAAAACCTAGACGGTTTCATCTTCAGTAATTTTACGACCAATATTCTGTCGTCCAGGAGAACTCCAAACCATGAATTTTCAAATTCCCGGGAAGTTTGTTTTATTTAATGATTCATCAGTCCACCAACAGATAGAGTAAGAAGCAGTTATTTTGGATGACAGAATATTGGTTATGTAATTAGTAATTACTGAAGATTAAACTACCTAGATTTGAACCGGTTTAATTAGAAGACTGGGTAAGAGGTGAGGTGTAAAGAATTTAAATTCGATAGAACTTATTACTTTTATATCCAAATTTCCAATACATTATAATAAAACTTTACAGTGAAAAGAAATATAGGATTAACTTGTTTTAATATTACTAACTACTTACCCAACAAGATCCACAAGAACCCTGGTCTCTTATTTCTCTAAGAGTTGGACAGTTTGGAAATTGCTCCCTAGTATCATACTCTTCTGGAATTGGTGTACCCTCTAAATGGTACTTTGTTGGCAGGTGAAAATTTCTATCACGACGGACACCCATAAGACGATGGAAATAACTCATAGGGATGTCACTTCTAAAATTGCGTCCTGCCTGTTACATCAAAATAAAATTAGAAACAAATGCTCTTATATATTAATATATATATATATATATATATATACTGTCCTTTATTATCAAAAAGCAAAGCAAATATATTTTTAAAAAAAGACCATTACAATATATTATGCAACGAGACTGTAATGGTAGTACCGTAAAAAGGAGTGACATTGGACACTTTTTCCAGTTTTCGTTCAATAATGATTTTATGTTTAATGATTTCTATCTTATTTGTATACATATACTATTGAAATATCTAATGTTTTATGGCAATTATCCATTAGTTATTTCTAATATAAGGCTAAAACTAACCTCTTTTTTTAAACAGTAAAGCCTTTGAAACCAGTATCGTAAAAACTTGGAACTTTATGAGGTGAGATGTAAACAATTTTATCCAACTCAATTTAGATTGAAAATTACCTCATAGTTTTACATTCCTCTGTAATTTTGATTAATAACTACAAAAGATTATAATATTATTGGTTGCATAATAAATGCACATAATTACCAAAAAATATTAAAATATTGAAAGTGATTCCACAACACACAAGAAATTGCCGATTCTCTGTGGATAATATTAGTAATATATCATTCGCATATTTCAGCATGGATGACTACAAAAATGAATTTATACTTATGTAAGAGCAACATGATGAAACTACTCTATGTAAACCAATAAATGAAACTCTAATAATACATTTTTCATTCCTTATGTAATTACAGTAGGATGTAACATTATGAGGTTCTACTCTATATTTCATCTTAGCTCATATTGGTAGTTTCTTGTAGAACATGTTTCAAAGCATAATCGACTTGTACAGACCTAAGGATCGTCAGTGTATACAAGCCAATGACTGAGCAAAGATGATACTTTGAAAAACATGTCCTACAACTACAAGAAACTATCAATATAAGGTAAGATGAAATATAGACTCAACTTACCTATTTTTATTCCTGTTTGGTGTAATAAAGCATTAATAAAATTGTATCCACCCTCAGATGAAGAGAAACTTCTTTTAATGCGTTTTTCGCAAAACTTACATAAAGGCGCTTAGCTGATTTATGTATATATTCATCCAATTGTATAATATTGACTATTAACTCATGCTCCAAATGGGAGTCAATGATCAATCACGTTTCAATTAATTTTATTTTACGACCAATGACAATCGTGTTTCACCTCGCTGTTTGTTGAATTATCTTTACCACAATAAAAACAGCTCCTTCTTTTTAATATTCTGAACAGGTCAGGGCATTATTTTGCAGTGACTGACTCTCCAACAAATACAATGAATATAGCAAATGATGAATGGAATTCTTCGAACTACACATTTGATAATTGTGTGTTCAATAATTGTGTTTTTAAATAATGATTTTACTAAGTTGTTTCTTAAAACATAATTAACATATAATGTTGGTTATAATATACAGTTTGATGTGTTTTATTTTCCTCCACTAGGGTGCATTCTTACTATTGCGATCCTACTTCAAGTTTCTCATGTCAGATGGCAATAAATAATATTATATGATCAAATGAAGCGTAATGACACAATTCTGATTTGTTTTCGAACATCGCCATTTACATTAATATGTAAGTATTTTAAAATACCAATAACTACACTTAAATAATGATTTTTTAGTACACGACATAATTTTATTCGTTAAATAGTCCTAACAAATGCCACTCTTGACTTCCAAATCCTCTAGATATATTCATTTGTCTCTTTGTGACATCGTAAATTTATCGATGATTTGGAAATCACTCATGACATTACTTGCGATAATTTGCCTCATAGTGTTAATTCTCATTAGAATTTTTAGTAAAACTGATTTCAATATTATTTTACATTAATTGTATGTTAAATAAACAATTCTAAATGTGTTTGAAATAATTTTAATAATATTTTCTAAAAAAAATTTTGAGAAATGTTAAAATTATTTTCTGGTACTCTATTGATTATGCACATTCCATTGACTTCTGCTTAAATTTAGCATCCATAAACTGTTATTTTTCTGTAAAACTATATTTTAACTAGAAGTCCCGGCCAAGCGTTGCTGTGGCTAAGATATACTTCAAAAGTTTAAATTAAGTTGCTGTCTTTCAGCCAGATTACTTAAAACTAATACTTACACACGAAATTAATAATATTGAAAATAAAATAAACACTGAATACACTTAAATTATGAAATAATCAGTATTTGTAATTCAATTGAAATTCGCGGTTGCAACAAAAAGCACAGCCATCTGGATCTCTCTTTGTTAAATAATAAGCCGATTACCTTACCAAATTACCTTACACCGCCATCTGTTAGAATCGTATGGAACTCACAGATAATTACACCGCCATCTGTTAGAATCGTATGGGACTCACAGATAACTCTTTGTTAAATCCATCCATAGTAATTCTGCCCGAAGGCAGGTCCTTCACTGCAATCATAGCATTTTCATGTTATGCTATGCTTGCAGCTTTACTAGGGAATTGTGTAGGTGTGGTAGCTTCCCGTTGCTTTCCACACCGGTGAAGGATGATAATGGTAAGGATGATAATGATAAGGACTATGGCCATATGATTTCGGGGACCGTTTGGGCCTTAAAGTTTTCCTGACATTTGTCTTACAGGTGAGGAAAAACCCCGATAAAAACCTCACCCAGAAAAACTGCCCCGACCGGGGATCGAACCCGGGCCCGCTGCGTGACAAGGCAGCACGCTACCTCGAGACCACAGCGGTGGACTTTTGTTAAATAATAAACAAATAATTTGCAATAAAAAATAATGCGACTATAAATTTAGTTATAAACTACCCTAAGTCTCAAGTTGGATCAAACTGCACACAGTGTGCAAAATTTTATTAAAATCGGTTCAGTAGTTTAGGATTCCATCGCGAACAAACAACGTGACACGAAAATTTTATATATTAAAATATTTTTTTAGGAAATTACAATAGGAAGTAACATTATGAGGCTATTCGTAATAAAAAAGATGAATCCGGAAACATCTTACCTCATAAATTCTTGTTTTCTATTTGACGATGTTTCAATATACCATTCATACCTTCATCAGCTTTCCGAGATGGAGTGGGAGTTGACATCCAGGGCCGACAACATACAATTCAGCAGTCTAGTAAAGCTGATGATGGTTTGCAATGGCATATCGAAACATGTTCAAATAAAACAACAATTTTGAGGTAAAATGATTTCGGATTCACCTTGTTTATTAATAGATTCTGATGATTTTATAATTGAGATATATAAAAAAGTAATCTTAAAAATCGAGTTGTTAGTAGGTAAACTTTTGGTAAAATCTTTAACAGTTAAACTGAATATTAAAACATTAATTTAGACATAAATTCTACTCACTTTCCATGTTGTATTTAGTGAATTGATATGCTCAATAAACTCATCTGATAGAGGATGTAAAAAGGTATGATGAGGATATCCTGATGTTGATTCAAAGAAAACAGCATGAAATATTGCTGTAGTGAAGAGAAGAATTATAACTGACATGGTTCAATCTGTAAACAAATTTAAATAGATAAATGAAATTGAATTAGTATTAAAATAGTCATAAGTAAGCAACTCAGTGGCACTATCGTACCCATAGGTTCATGACTGTATGTACATAAGCTTTCCATACGTCACTATTCTGAGCTAATGTTTTACAATCTTCCTTGTATAATCTACTTCACTCAAATAATGGTTAATGTTACCCCCCACCTCATTCTTGGTCTATTAACTGGACGTTTTCCCTCTGGTTTTCCTACAAGAAGCTCCCATGCATCTCTTTCATTGCCCATTTGTGCCACGCGTTCTGCCCACCGCAGTCTATGAGACTTAACTGTTTTTATTATATCTGGTTTCCTATAAAGATCGTGTAGCTCACTGTTAAATAATCTTCTCCATTTGCCTGTCTGTCCATCTCTCTCTTTGGTCCAAAAATTTTCCTAAGAACTTTTTTCTCAAATACTCAGGATGATCGTCATATTACAGCCACGGAGATGAAATTTCTGCGACGAACTGCAGGTTATAGCCTTCTAGACCACCAAAAAAATTCAACAATAGCCAGAGAGTTAAACATCGTACCTATATCTGAATACCTCCGAGAATATAGAAACAATTGGCTAGCCCATAGAATACCAAAACAAATGCTTCACTACATTCCTCGAGGCAGAAGATCTGTGGGTCGACCTTTTTCGGAGATGGCGGGAGACCGTAACGGGCCACTGCGCCTAATACTTGAAAGGACGATGATGATGACTCGTAATCTCTTTTCCTCCCTTAAAGTAAGAGTCGATGTTTCACATACCTGTGAGAATAGCAGTTTTATATAGTTTCAGATTAACTTTTTTTTAGAGAAGTTGGGACATCAAGATAGTCATATTGGGAAATTTTATTTATATTTTAACATTGATCATGACTGACTGCATCTTCATTATTAACATGATACGTACAAATGTAGATTACCTTAATGCAAGTAAAAGTAAGATTAAATTACAAACTTTAAATATTATATGTGCCTTTCATTGCACTTTTCTTGGCTTGGATTCTCCACTAGGTAGATAGATGGCATTAATGTGGTCTA
Source organism: Diploptera punctata (assembly GCA_030220185.1). Taxonomy (NCBI): domain Eukaryota; kingdom Metazoa; phylum Arthropoda; class Insecta; order Blattodea; family Blaberidae; genus Diploptera; species Diploptera punctata. The sequence goes on along the minus strand of JASPKZ010004154.1, from coordinate 33,379 downwards.
TTTTCAATGTATGTAGATGTGTAGCCTATATTTATATTTTGTACGGAGAGGAATCACAGAATGATGAGTGACTGTGTAGAGTAAGTGTGTTGTGTGAGTGATGATGGGAGACTGATGCCGACATATAATCTAAACCTATTGATGAACAGCAAGGGGACCACAAGGTTCAATGTCCCATCTGACAGACAAAACACTCGACAATACTATGTGCTTTCTCAACATATGTTCTGTTTGAGGATTATCAATTTAATCCAAGCACTGCTTCACGATATATTGATTAAAAATTGTACATCACCACCCCTCCTATTCTTATTCCGAGCTAAGTTCCAGTTGTTAAAAGATTCCGGGCTATGTGGCCGTGTCTATAACTGATATTTCTTCCAGAAGTTTCAACCTCAACTGCGGAGGGCATCTTCAGATCGAGTGCTTCTAGGTGATTTACCTTGTCAGCCGAGTCTACGACAAGGAGGGGCTAATGACCCTTAGCCTACCAGCCGACTGCTGAGTTCACATCCACATGTGTTAATCACAGAGAAGAAAGATAATCCTGCCAAGTCAGCATGTCGAGGGCCCCAGTCGATAAAGCTGGTTTTCTCAACCTGGAACTGCTACTAATTGTAGCTACCCAAATTTGTAAAAATGCTGGTTGGGCACTGGTCCCATACTGGCCGAAATTCCAATAGATTTTTTTTTCGTGGTGATTGGAACCAACGTAAGTCCCATAGCTTAGCAAAGAGGCATCAAACCTTAAGAAGCTCAGCTACGAGGGACACATACTACTTCTTCTAATTTTAACTAACGTAATGTGTTAGTAACTCAATTTTTATATAAAATTTGTCTTAATTTAGTGCGTAAAATAGCCCCATCATCGGTGCACGAAGTAGCCCATTTTACAGTACGTCAAAAAATGTTTATTATGCTCAAGTCACTTAAATATCACTATCTGCTATTTTTAAATTAATATTCTAAAACCATAACCTACATGCAGCTCTATTTTAAAGCTAAAATCATTTCAAATGCGAATGTTATAGCTTAATAATTGAGACTGTAATGTTATTAAAGCAGGTAAGACGATGGAATACAGTTTACCTTCCACAACAAAACAATTTCCCTGGGACAAACGGTTTTATTCACAACAAAAATATTTTCACTACTCACGGGGTGACAAAACGGGATTTTTATAAATAACAACTTCAACCTTCAGTAGACAAAGGGGTAGCTGTCAGAGTCAATGACACTATCGGTGCGTCAAAAAGACCCATGCGCGAAACCCCCCCCCCGGTACCCTATATGGTCGTACCTAATTAGACTTTTCTGTTTATTACATGATGTCAATAGTTTACATTAATTAAATTTATTTTTTAATGCTCCAGGTTGTCCTTTTTGGACATTTCTGGAGTTCTCTCCTGGCATTGGCGTAATTGTAACCCACTTCTGAGGTTGGGGTGTCTGGAAGGCGGGTTTGCGTTGCCTAGATGATATGATGGGTGATGATGATAGTTGTGCACCAGGAGAGTCCTTAATCCTAAGTTTAATCCAAGATGAATATGAATGGTAATGATTGCGATGACCTTATGATGTTTGGGGACCGTTTGAGCCTTAAAGTTTCCTGACATTTGTCTTACAGGTGAAGAAAAACCCCGATAAAACCTCACCCAGGAAACTGTCCCGACCGGGGATCGAACCCGGGCCCGCTGCGTGACAAGGCAGCTCGACACCACAGCGGTGGACCTAGTTAACCTTTATTTGCCGGTACAATTCCATTATGAACAGAATTTACGTTCTATGCAGACTCGCCTGTAAATTCTGTTATTTTCACCGTACCCTCAATGGTTAATGTGGGATATATTTAACTAAACTGTTTGAAAATATTTAAAATAATTTGTTTCACTCTGCTTTTGGAATGTTTAAGAAATTCTATATATAATAGATGAAATGTGAAGTTTGAACAAATCCGGACCACGGTGATTTAGCCTGAAGGACGAACTAAACAAGAATCAAACACTGGCTATGAAAGCCTACAATTTTACATTTATGAAATATTTAAATATCATTTAACATTTCTCTATGTAACAAGTTTTAAGTTAATATCACATTACTTTAAAATCACAACATACCTGTTATTTGATGGCTGGAAATAGCTACCAGCACTTTACTATGTCTTAAGTATTTCCTAGTGCTGTCTTAACTTACTATTTTGTGCTGTATATATAGGCCAGTTCATGTATTACTTTGACTCTGTTTATATTTATTATTCTCATTATAAATTTGTTTATAATTTATATATTTGTTAGTTTTAGACAATAAATGGCATAGATAATTATCAATAGAATTTTGCCTTTGTTTACGCTAGATGTTATCACAAAACACTATAGGGGTCATTAGTCCAAGGAGATGAACAAAAATGAGACATAACTATCTAACTCACTGGCACTATTGAACCTGTAGATTCATAGTCATGCTGACATAAGCTCTCCATACATCCCTATCCTAAGCTAATATTTTCCGGTCATCCCCTGTATAATGCACTTGCCTCAAATCATAGTTAATATTTTTCTCCCACCTCTTTCTTGGTCTACCAACTGCGCATTTTCCCTCTTGTTTTCCCACAAGAATATTCTATGTCCCTCTTTCATTTCCCATTTGTGCCACGTGCCCTGCCTATCACTGTCTAAAAGACAATTTTTTTATTATATCTGGTTTCCTATAAAGATCATGTAGCTCTCTGTTATGTAAGTCTTCTCAGTTTGCCTTTCTGTTCATCTCTCTTTGGTCCAAACATTTCATAAGAACTTTATTCTCAAATACTCATAATTAGAGTGAGAAATTATATGAAGAAAATTATACAAAAATATAAAATTGTGAAGACAAAATATGAAAATTATGACACAAAAATATTATGACACTACTATTTTCTAAACTGTTTACGTATATTTATGTACACAGGCCCATTATAACTCATAAGTGTACATACCAGGACATAAATGAGACAAGCAGACACTTATAGCTCAAGGAATCAAGATGTTCACTATATGTACATTTTAATTAGCTTTTTCATTTATTCTGACCCAATATAAAATATCATGATTAATAATAAATTAAACCTCTTAGTGATAATTCCTGTAAAAGTTAAATATAAAATATCATGTTCATGATTTGAAACAATTTTAATGGATCACGCCATAGTGTAGTAGTATAAAGAAACATGATACAAACAGGAAAATCGTGGGTTCGAGTGACAATGATATGGTCAAGATTTTTAGTTGGACCAGCCCTTCTAGTGGCATTGTGGCCCTGGGTCGACTCAGGCAGATCCAACAACCCGGCGGACATCTCCTGCCTATTGTCTAGAAAGATGGGAGCTTCATCATGCCACTACCCCAAAGGCCACCAAAGACTGTAGTGGAATCACTGTACCTTCATAAATCAAAACTTAGAGGTTATATAGCCATCCATCTATAGTAATTCTGCCCGTCCATAGTAATTCAATGCAATCATAGCATTTTCATGCTATACTTTGCAGCTTTACTAGGGAATTAGAGGTGTGGTAGGTTCCCATTGCTTTGCACACCGGTGAAGGATGATGATGATAATGATGGCCGGATGATTTTCGGGGACCGTTGGGCCCTACGTTTCCTGACATTTGTCTTATAGATGAGGAAAAACCCCGAAAAAACTTCATCCGGAGCCTGTCCCGACCTGTTCGATTCCTATCGAACCCAGGCCCGCTGCGTGACAAGGCAGCACGTTACCTCGAGACCACAGCGGTGGACAGGTTTTATATAAAATACAATTAATTAATTTATTGGTTGATATTTAATTATGAATTCCAAACATATATAAGATACAAAACTTTGAAAAAAAAAAAAAAAAGAAAGGATTCCACGAAATATAGCAGTAACAAAATTTAGAGCAGGTACAGTTTGGATTATTGCTATTTTTACATTGCATTAATATATTACATTCCTGTACATGCGAATGTAACAATAACATTAAATTGGATGATTCAGAACACAAGAGGACCATTCCAGCATGTCATATTTGGGAGAAACAAGATGTTAAGTTAATCCAATATTGATTTTAGGGATTGACCCAATATGACTTTTTGACTTTGACCCAATGACCTCTTTGCAATTACAGTTACATTTAATGTTGAACTACAAACATGGTGAAATGTAGTTATAATTATTTTAACGTTAGTTTTTATTTTTTGAAATGGTTTAGCATAGGGCCTAGTCTTGTTCTACTTGCGGTTTGAACAATACAATTATCAATTTTGTTTTCAATATACAGTTAGAAGTTTTTTCTGTATTTTCTGATAGTAAACTATAACACATGTCTGTCAGAATTGTTTTGCACGATGAAAAATTATGCTGAACATCACACGCAGCTTACTTGTCTTCTTAATATATAAAAATTACGTGTCACGTTGTTTGTCCGCGATGGAATCCTAAACTGCTGAACCGATTTAAATAAAATGTTACACACTGTGTGCAGTTTGATCCAACTTGAGACTTAGGGAAGTTTATAACTAAATTTATAGTAGCATTATTTTTATTGCAAATTATTTGTTTCTTATTTAACAAAGAGTTATAATTATCTGTGAGTTCCATACGATTCTAACAGATGACCATGTAAGGTAATTGGTTTATTATTTAACCAGGTGGCTGTGCTTTTTGTTTCAACCGCGAATTTCAGTTGAATTACAAATATTGATTATTTCATAATTTAAGTGTGTTTATGTTTATTTTATTTTAAATATATTGATAATAATATTAATTTCATGTGTAAGTATTAGTTTTAAGTAATCTGGCTGAAAGACAGCAACTTAATTTAAATTTAACTAGACCGAGAAGGGACATTGAACAATATGGCGAATCAGTTCTAGAGACCATAAATGATAAAATATCAAGAGAATTTCCGCAAATTGGTATAGGCCTATGTGACAAATCTTACATTTAAGAAGAATGTCAATTTAAAAACATATGAAGGTCCTAAGGAACGGAATAACAGAACTGTAAGTAAGTCTGTTAGTTATAATAATATGCCTAATATTACAGAAACAATCTCCATGCCTCAATTAAATGAAAAACAAGATGACTATAATATATCACAAGATGATATTACTACACAGAGACTTCTTGATGATGATGAGAATCCAAACTGCCAACAAGTTCGTAGAAATAAACGGAAGTATAATGAAATCAGCAAGCCTCCTCAAAATATTCCATTAATAAATGTATATAATTCTTATGATACACTTATGGATGATACTGAGAATGCAGACAACATAAATTCATCTCAATCAACAAAACTACTTCCACATAAACCACCACCCATATTTATACTGGGTGTAGTTAACGTACCAGAACTAAAAAATTGTGTAAAACAAAAACTTTCTGATTTAGATTTCTCACTTAGTTTACTACAACATAATTTAACGTATACCTTAGCCACAGCAACGCGTGGCCGGGACTTCTATATATATATAACAAAGTCGGATTAGTTACACTATTTATAACTCAAGAATGGCTGGACCATTTTTATGATCTTTGATTTGTTGGATTTGTTTCCGCCCCGAATAGCAGATAACTATTAAAACATCGGAAAAATTAACGTAAAAATCTTTAAAGGCTATTCGACGTTCGCCGGGCCAGCTAGTATCATGATATACACGGTGATTACAAATGATTGGAGCGATTTCATGATTTTATTGTAGCGATCTTATTTGACATATCTTCACAGAACTTTTAAAGTTATGTATAAAAACTCATAAGGTTTTTTTTTGTTTTTTCTCTCGCAGCCGTGTTTCAGCTTTAAACCGAGAGAGCGCAGCAGTTATCAAAGATGGCGACAGGCGAGGAGAAAGCATATGCTGTGCTTGAATTTCATTCAACTCAATCTGTGATAACTGTGGCAACGACACTTCAGAACGAAGTTCGAGAAAGATGCACCGAGTGCCAACTCCATTCGGCGATGGTATGCGCAATTTAAAAGCCTCTGTAAAAGGAAATCAACGGGTCGTCCTTCAGTGAGTGAAGAAAAGGTTGAGAGTGTGCGGATGAGTTTTCACACGTAGCCCACAGAAATCAACACGAAAAGCGAGCAGAGAGCTGAACATTCCACAACCGACCGTTTGGAAGATCTTGCGGAAAAGATTGAAGCATAACACCTTACCACTTGCAATTTCTACAAGCCCTTACGCCCATTGACAAAGTGAGTCGGTTTGAATTTTGTACCACAAATGCAGCAGTTTATGGATGAGGATGGTTTTTGTGAGAAACTTGTCTTCAGTGACGAAGCAACATTCTTTGTGAATGGCAAAGTGAACAAACACAATGTGCGAATCTGGGGCACAGAAAATCCCCGCGTTATTGTGCAGCACATTCGCGACTCCCCAAAAGTTAGTGTGTTCTGTGCGGTTTCTCAGTTCAAAGTTTATGGCCCTTTTTTCTTCTGCGAGCAGAACGTTACAGGACACGTGTACCTGGACATGCTGGAAAATTGGCTCATGCCGCAGCTGACGACCGACAGTGAGACCTTCATCTACCAGCAGGATGGTGCTCCACCACACTTCCATCACGATGTTCGTGAATTTTTAAACATGAGATTGCCAAACCGATGGATCGGTCGCAGTGGAGAGAATGATCAGAAATTGTTGTCATGGCCTCCACGCTCCCCCGATTTGACGCCGTGCGATTTTTTTGTTTGGGGGTATGTGAAAGATTTCAGTGTTTGTGCCTCCTTTACCAGTAGACTTACCAGAACTGCGAGCTCGCATAATCAATGCCTTTGAACAAATTAATAGGGACATGTTACGTCGAGTATGGGACGAACTTGATTACAGACTTGATATCTGCAGAATCACCAAGGGGGAGCATATGGAGCACCTGTAACATCTCAAAAAAAACCTGGGAAGTTGCTCTATGTATCTGTAAAAGTTCGTGAAAATATGTCGAATACTACAGCTACCATAAAATCATGAAATCGCTCCAATCATTTGTAATCACCCTGTATTTGATAGTTTGATGTAAGTGAGAACAATTTTCTCCTTATCTACACGAACTTTACTAATTCCACAAAGAACTGCTTTTCAAGTTTAGCAGCAGCAGTCTTCCCTATATTTCATTCATTCTTCATTACATGTATCCAGCCCTAGCTGATGACACGAGTCCATTGTATCCTTATGATATAAGTTGCAATGGGGCTGCATTTGAACCTGCAGCTTATGTGGGTATTCAAGGTGACTGCCCACAAGGTTAAAAGAAAGAGATATAGGAAAGATAGAAATGAACCCTTCGGCCTCGAATACTCTAATACCATCAGAGTCGAACAAAACAAGAAGTCAGGCAAGGGAGACTGTATGGGAAAGTAAAAAGAGGGATCTGGTACTAGAAAAGGAAAAAAATACTAGATCGGTTAAAAAAATAAAAGTAAGGAGCAAAACACAAGTAAGTGGTGGCAATGTTTTGTTGCTCAGCTTGGGCACCTTGTGGTCGCCATCCACATATCCCCTAGACTGGGATCCCTGAGGGTGACTTTCCTATATTTAAATGATCTAATATGTTCACAAAGTAAGGACTGGCCTCAGGTAGCAAGAACAAACTGACAGCTACCTGACCACAGGATATTCCAACATTGTTCTTCTACTTATTCATCTAAGCCTAGATTCTAGGCTTATGTTCTTTTCTGGGGATCGAGTTTAGGACAAAAACCTCCATCTAAGGCCGGACACACACGTTACGGTATACCTGTTAGGTAAATCAACACAGGTAAACCGGAAAGGTATACCTGTGAAGGCTAGAGCACCACACATGCTACGGTAAACCGTAATATTTTAACTCAGTCGAGAGATGGCGAGCAAACAAGAAGACAACTCTCTACTCAAGGAACTTGCCACAACTAAACTAATAACTAAGGCTAGGATTGTATGTAATTACATATCCTTTCCCTTTGCTTATACAGGGTAAAATTGATAAATGTCCATGAATTCGAAACTTGACTTATCATAAATTAAAATTTATCGTTACATATTTTCACATATTTGATCATAATTACATAGTATTAGATATTTTAAGAATTTTCTATAAATTTAGATATTACGTCTCTTAATTAAAAAATATATTTTCATAAGTGGTAAATCATTTAAAACAATATTTGTTTAAAATAAAAAAACGCAGATACCTGATTGTACACTAAAACTGTTGAAAATCTGGTTAGAAACGGCCAAAGAAATCCATTTACTAAACAGGAAAAACATAGATACAGGAAGATACTGAAGACTTGAGTAGGCCTATAGGGTTCCACATAGCAAGATATATTTTTAAACGTGAACAATCTATTCTGTTTATGAATGAAATTGTAGAAATATATAGGGAGCACACCTTAGTATAGTGATGCCACTGGATGAATCCGACTATATTGCAAATGCCGCTCCATTGAAAGAACATAATGAAAATGTGCTATTACATAATATGTGTCGTGGAAGACAGAATTAGCAAGAACAATCGATTAATACAATATCCTAAAAGCTGGAAAATCGAGGGTCGAGGCCCGATGGGGTCAGGATTTTTAAACTGCTTAATATTCTGACGGCATCATGACCCTCGGGTCGACTCAGCCTATATAAATTAATACCATACTATGTTGTGGGGGTAAAGACGGCTATCACACAAAAATGAAATCTCTTACCGATTGTCTAGAAATATTCCTAAGTGGGATCATTTTGTGATAGAAACATGGCAATATCCTTCTTGCCACGTTGTCAAGCATTAAACTGTCCCATTCCTTCAAATTTGATCTATCTTAAAGTTAACGTTTAACCCTTTAATTGGCAAAACACTCATTTTTCGTGCCAGTTATACCGGAACTTCCAATATATACCCGGACCGGCCTCAAGGGGTTTCACCCGTCAGGCAGCGCTCTCTCCTCGTCCGCATTTCACTCTGCCAGCCGCTCGTCCTTGAACTAGTCAGTTTACTATCGTTCGACAAGATGAGACGTCAGCTGACATTAGAGGAGCGCATTTATGTGTGTAAATGTTATTATAAATACGAAACAGCTCGTCGCGTTCGCAAGGAATTTATTCGGAACTTCCCTGGACAATTACCTCCTTCCAGATCGACAATCCACGATCTTGTGACTAAATTTGAGACCACTGGTTCAGTACAAAATAAGAAACACTCGCTCCCCAGATCTAACAGTGTGTGATTTTTATTTGTGGGGTAGCCTGAAAGACAAAGTGTACAAAACAAATCCGCACACATTGGAAGAACTGAAGAACAACATAAGAAATGAAATCAGAAACTTGACAGTGCCCGAACTACAGCGTGTCAATCTAAATGTATTTACGCGGTATAATGCCTGTTTAACTGCGGGAGGACAACATTTCCAGCATTTTCTATAAGGTAAGAAACAGTTCAAGGACGGGTGGCAGGCAGGGTGAATTGCGGGAGGAAGAGACAACACTGCGTGCCGGGTGAAACTCCGTAAGGCCGGTCCGATTTTATATTGGAAGCCCGTTATAAATGTTGTGGACAGCATTGAAAACAAAATCACGTATGACTGTAATTATTAGGCTAATTGTGTAATTCCACACATTTAAGTTATTACCACTTATTAATTAAATAAAAATAAAACGTAGTTTTATAGTAATAAATATGGATTTTCATCAAGTAAACACCAACTCAATTGATTATTTATTACTACTTGTTCGTTTTCTTCTGTTTCATTAATAATATCAAATAAATCGAACCAATTGATGTATCCTATAGGATACACTACCAATTTAAAGAGTTAATATACATTTATATAAAATTAAATTTTAACATATTTAATATTAGCATATTTTAAGGAATTTTTATGTAATCTTACATATTTTACATAAATATGTACATATTTTGAATGTTAATATTACATAGAAATCCTAGCCTTACTAATAACTGTACAGGCGTGCCGGAGCTTGACCACACACAAGCTCAGGTCTACACGCCTGCACAAGTAGAAATAATTTATTTCAATTCTTCTTCGGTCGCCTGCTCAGGTCGCTACGCCTGTGCAGTTTGACCTGCAGCGGCTGGCACACACGCTTCGGTTTACCTGTAGAGGTAAACCTCTCCGGTATACCGGAACGTGTGTGCCGGGCCTAACTTCGGTCACTCTGTGACTCCTCCTCCAATTATTTGTTTTATAAAATCTATTTATCTTGTTCAGAAGGGATATTGAAGAATTTTCACTTGTCTATCACATTACATTGTCAAACATTATATAAATACGTCCATTTCAAAAATATTTAATGAATTCCTAGAACTTTTATTGAAAAAAAAAGTGCTGGAATTTGAAAGTTGAAAAATATGAAGTATGAAATATGCATTAAAATGTAAACATTTTGCCAACATATTATAAAATACGAAAAAAGTTTTGGTCTTATTTGATTATTCATATCATAAAATGTAAAGATACATTTATTTATTTTATTTTACCTAATAGAGTTAAGACCGGAATGGCTTCTCTTCCACTTCACCAGGGTTAAATTATACATACAATAAGAATTATGATTGATACATAATAGATATAGACTACACAATATGAAGTTGACAAAGGAAAAAAATAGTAATAATAATAATAATAATAATAATAATGATAATAACAAAAATAATAACCTATAATTAAATTTAGTAAATGGCTTGGTAACGAAAGTTTAAAATATAAAGAAACAATAAAAGTATTCATGGAACAGGGTTATATATTATATTGTCTAAGGAAATATGAAGTAAGTTTCTTTTTAAACTGTTTTTGAGTCGGGCTGTCCTTGATATACGAGGGGAGGGAATTCCAGAGTCGTGTGGCTGAAACAAGGAAGGATGAGTAATAGTGAGATGTTCGCTGTAGAGGAATGACTAGAGTTAAATTTTCTCTCGATCGTGTGTTTAAGTTATGGTGGGAGGATAGCGAATGAAAGCGAGTAGAAATGTAAAGGGGTGATGAGGTGGACAAAGTGTTGTATAAAAAGCAGAGACAATGTATCTTTCGCCTGTCTTCCAATCGGAGCTAAGACAACATTTCAGTTACTGGAGTTATGTGGTCTGATTTACGGAGGTTGAATATATATCGTGCACAAGCATTATGAACTCGTTATAGTTCAATGCTCGTTTGTCCGAATGTAATATTCATGTCAGTTAAGAGTAAGTCACAATAATCGAAATGCAGCATAATCAAAGTTGAGACAAGTGATTTTTTCAATGAAGAAGGAAGGAAATTTTTTAAACGTTTTAGGGAATGAAAGATTGAATATATTTTTTACAAGTTTCTCTTAAATGAACCTGCCAATTAAGATTTTGGTCGAAATATATACCAAGATTTTTCACGGAAGGTTTAAACGGAATTTCAGTTTGATGTATATTTACAGAAATTATCGATGAATAATCAATTTTATTTAATAGACTTTGATGGCCGATGACAATTGCTTGTGACTTCTCAGGATTTATAATAAGGTCTGTTTGTTTTGTCCATGTTGCTATGGAGTCAAGATCTTCATTAATTTGTTTAATTGTATCGCTAATCAGTTCCGATCTAGTATGTATATAAAGTTGTAAGTCATCAGCATAGATAAGATATTTGCAATGCTTAATGCAGTCACTTATGTCGTTGATGTATATAGAAAACAAAATTGGAGCTAATACTGATCCTTGTGGTACCCAACACTCCACTGACCTCCATGAAGAAAAACGATCACCTACAACAACGCATTGTTGGTGGCCAGTGAAACCACTGAATCGAAATTTCAGAAAAATTTAGTAACTTAAATTTGGTAGTAAAATGTTTGTGTTAACCGTGTCAAAGGCTGTGAAAAAGCCGTGCTGTAACCAGCCCGAAATCCTAATTGGTAAAAGTCGAGAAGTTCGTGTTCATTTAAAATAGTCGGTTAGTTGTTTATTAGTAAATATCAATAAAACTAAATATATAGTCACACGTAGAAATAAATTATATAATGGAGATGGACAGCTAATGACAAATGAGGGAAATTTTGAGGAAGTGGCTGAATTCAAATACCTAGGAACAATAATCACAAATAGGAATGAGATGCACAAAGAAATTAAACACAGGCTCAATTCTGGAAATGCGTGCTATTATGCATTGCAGAGACTCTTGATGTCCCAACTCCTTTCAAAAAACGTTAAACTGAAAATATATAAAACTATTATTCTACCAGTTATATTATATGGGTGCGAAACATGGACTCTTACTTTAAGGGAGGAAATGAGATTACAGGTATTTGAGAATAAAGTACTTAGGAAAATTTTTGGACCAAAGAGAGATGAACAGACAGGTGAATGGAGAAGACTACACAATAATGAAGTACATGGTCTTTTTGGGAAGCCGGATATAATAAGAACAGTTAAATCTCGTAGACTGCGATGGGCAGGACATGTTGCACGTATGGGGAATGAAAGATTTGCATGGAAGCTTCTTGTAGGAAAGCCAGAGGGAAAACGTCCAGTTGGTAGACCAAGAATGAGGTGGGAGAATAATATTAACTATGATTTGAGGGAAGTAGATTACACAGGAAATGATTGGAAAGCATTATCGCAAGATAGGGATGTATGGAGAGCTTATGTCCGCGCGGCCATGAACCTACCGGTTCGATAGTGCCAGTGAGTAAGTAAGTAAGTTGTTTATTTATAATCCGTTCCAGTCTTTTGATAAGATTGGTAAGATACTGATAGGTCTATAATGTTGAGGGGAAGAAGGAGTGTTTACTTTGGGGTAGGATGTACATGTGCTTTCTTCCATATGTTAGGATATGTTGCAGTCATGATAGAGGCATTAAATATGTGAATCAAAAAGTTGGTAAGATATTGTCCAAGATTTTGTTAATAAGAGTTATATTGATATGGTCTTCACTTATGGCTTTAGATTTAATTTCCCTCAATGCTTTCTTTACGTCATCAGTATTTATGTAAGAAAAGAAAAACTTGTCTCGTGTGGGAGCAAGTTCAGTCGGTCTATTGTCAGAGCAGTCTATCGTAATAGTGTTACCTGTCTTAATGTTGTAAAGTATTCGTTTAGATGTCCAATAGAGGCACTAGTCCTGTTGTCATTTGTCTGTAGAAATTCTTTCCCAAGGCCCATTGTCTTCAGATTTTTCCACATTTCTGAGGATGTAATACCGGGTCAATTAGTCTATATGTACGTCTTAGTTTAGCATTTCTTATTAATTGATTGGTTTTGTTTTTTAGTCGTTTGTATTCATTTAGATTAAGGTCACATTTGTTGCGTAAGTAATTACGGTAGGCTAAGTCTCTATCAGTCATTAGGTTTCTTATTTCAGGTGTCATCCAGGGTGCATGACGTCATCTAGCTCTCTTTCTTTTGAGAGGTGCATGGCGGTCATATAACTGCAAAATATTATTATTAAACGTTTCCACTTTTTCTTCTACAGACTTTAAGCCCCAGATGAGATTCCAGTCTACCTGTATGACGTCCTGAAGTAGTGCTTCCTCGTCTATGTGTTAAAGTCTCTATATGTTATCGTCTTTGGTGTCATTATGTCAGGATTGTTTCTGTTATTTACACAGGTATTCTCAACCAAAATATACATTTTTTTCTTCCACGCTTTCCGATCTTGCGTGTCTGCTTCTGACATATATCTCTTCTTCATGTAGTCTTGAATTCCCTTTATTCACATTGGCTTTGGTCTACCACGTTTCCCTTTTCCAGGAGATACCTATTTCAATACTTCTTTGTTTGTTTCTGTGCTCCTTCTTCTCATTATATATCCATACCATCTTAGTTGGATTTCTTCAATCTCTTGTGCATTATTCTTTTCTACATTCATTATTTCTCTTATTGTATTATTCTTTATTTTATCTAATTTCTATATCCTGGTACCGGTCTTGCTCGGTGAGCAATGAGGTTCAGGGGACGATCACTATGATAATGAAGATAGACGAAGAATTATTATTTTCTATTATTTATTTCTTTATTCAAATGCAAGTAAATCTTGATACTTTCTATTCTTTTCTTATTTTATCGCCCTTAAGATTCTCAAGGCACTTTTAAGTTATTCGCACTCTATTTACGGGAATATGGCTTCTATTAGGATCCTTTATTTCTCGCGATCCCTATATTTGACTCATATAGCACACGTTTAATCAATCGGAGATCTATCCCCCTAACTATAAAATTACTTAGTGACCTCTAATGTTCTCACTAAGTTGCGGCCGTTGTAAAATCTTAGAACAATATTAATTTCGCGACCGCTCTTGAGGACGAGCAAATAAACTTATCCTGCCCAATGCAGGAGCGAGAGTGTCTGTCAACTCCGTTCTAGACTCCTTTCGAAGCCCAACCTTTTGAGAATCTTTAGGGTGGTAACATTATTACCATCGCACATTCAATTGTTTTATTATCCGCCTGCTTATTTCTTGTAGTCTTTCGAGTATTTAAAGTTTTCCCCATTATAGGTTACCAGCCTATGGTTGGGTAAGTCCAGTGGTGGGGTTGCCACCTCAATGCCTCTTGGACAGGCATGCTTTTCTGTAGGGGGTGCTCCCTTAGCCTTTGAAGTTTCTCCTTCTCCGCAAGGTAGCGGTTCCTCTCTCTTTCCCTGAGTGAGGGTAGGGTGCCTCTTCCGCCAAATCTGCCGTATTAAGGGTATCCCTCTCCGCCTTCATTGACGTTGAGGTCTTCACCGTTCCCTGGCAAGGGGCCCTCACATGGTACTATCAGCCGGGCCAGCTGAACCAAGTTTTTTTACGAGGTGTTACTCCTCCCCCTCCTCCTTTCTCATCCGGGCTTGGGACCGGCAATGGCGGAGTAACATTAAGGGATAGAATGAAAAGTGATGAGATAAGGATGCAGTGGAATAGTAGGGAAATGGTTGAACATATACAAAATTATCAGATTAAATGGTTCCAACATGTCCAGAGAATGTCAAATTCCCGTTTACCAAAGATGATTTACCACCTCAACCCTAAAGGCAAAAGAGACCTCGGAAGACCCTTCAACCGATGGAAAGATCAGTTTTTGTAGTCGCAGAACGGTCATCATCACCCAGTACTGCATTCGGAAGAAGAAGAAGAAGAAGAAGAAGAACACATTCAATTGGTTAATATATTATAATAATATAAAATATACATTCTTATTGGCTAAAAACATTTACGCCTACAAATTTCACACACCTTGGGACCATGTTTCTCCCCGAGTTCATTGATCTTATTTACAAGCGACTTTTCTGGACATCTCAACATCTGTACAGGCGACAGGGTTGTAAGATGTTTATTTGTAAATAAGGTTTTATTATCCAACGTACCTTCCACCCTTTCTAACCACTGAGATTTTTGGCTTCTACGTGACTATCCGAATAGACTGTAGGATTTGCAGCTAATTGCTTATATCCTTTGGGGGTCCACGAGCTAAAGATTATCATATGTAGGCCTACTTCCAAATATTTGTCACCAGACAAGTAATTACTGGAATTCTCCTTTATGTTGAATATAAATATTATTTTAATTTAATTTTAATAATAACATGTATAATGGGGGATTCGTTTCCGTCTCATTCCTTGCCGATCTTCTTAAAAAGTCAATTTCTATGACTAATAATTTATTTCTGTATTTTTGCTTCAGTGTTCATGTTTCCGCACCATATAATAAAATACTCTTCACAATTGTGTTATATATTAATAATTTAGTCCTCTTGAATATATGCTTACTCCATTAAATATAATTTAATATGCCAATCATTCTTTGTCTCTATTATTCTTTTTTTGATGTCTAATTCAGATGATCCATCTTTTTTAATTATTGTTCCCGTATACTTAAAATATTCTACTATTTTAATCTTTGTTCCATTTATTTATAAATCTTCTGAAAGATCTGTGCTCATATATTCTGTTTTATTATAATTAATTGTTAAAACCCCATCTTGAGTATTCTTCTCTAGCTTCCTACCCATATAGTTTGCATCTTCATAATGTAATATTATATTAAATAGAACCCATTCACTTAACGTTAGATTTAAGAAAATGTCGACGCATTTCAACAGCAATGGTGTCATTATCTTGATAATGTGGCGTTTGGTGAATGAGTTATATTTAATTTAGTATTATATTAACGAAAATCGCCATCAAAAAGATCCTATATATTCTATTCCATTAACGCAGTTTAATATCTCGCCTTATAGGTATTTTTACATGGGACATGCCTCTCGGGCCTTACAGAGATACGGCCTGTTGGGAGAGGGATTTTAACTATGGATCACGTACATACTTTTCGACTACACATGGAGCTCTTTCCCAATAAGTATTAGCTCAATGTCAGGACCTCCTCCGAGACAACACAACATTAAGACGAAACACAGCATTCACACCCATATTCATACTAAACATGGGAATATGATTGTGAGGATCAGGTAATGTTCGGGGACCATTCGGGGCTTAACGTTTCCTGACTATTGTCGTATATGTGAGGAAAACCCAAAAAAAACTCACCCAGAAAACTTGACAATTTCGAACATTCCGCAGAACTTTCAAAGTATATTATCTTTCCAAGTATGCAGGCTGTACACGGTATAAGCTCCCAAAATGTTTGATATTAGAACAGTGTATTCTATTTTGCTTCTGATTACTACTACTACTACTATTCTATGGCGCAACAGGCCTAGAAAATCCTTGGCCTATCATCTGGCCGCTGGTCTCACATTCATTTTACATATACATAGTGGGCGATCGTATGCCAGTATAGGTGTGACATGGTCAGCATGTTGAGTTGACAGCCATTATAGGTGGTTTTCTTAACCTGCAGCCGCTACTTATTGTAGCTACCCAATCCTGGGTGGGCACCGGCCCCATACTGGCCTAAATTACACGAGAAAATGTTTTCTCGAACCAGCACAAGTACCGGAACTCTGCATCAAGGGATCATGTCTTGAACCACTGAACTACTGCGTGGGGCAATTTGGTAACACAACCGCACTAATTTTGTTTATGCTCTGGTTACAACGTGGATCTGCGCCGGAGTCGAGTGGTCTAATGCATCACGCTTTGGCGTAGCGTTACGAGACTTGCGCTGGTTTGGTTCCCCATGGGGAAGACAATTTGCCATGGAATGACCAGAGACATCTTGGTGTCATAAGTGTGTGCCATAGAATTGTTGTTGTAGTAGTAGTGGTCCTTTTATCGTTGTAATAAATTATTAAAAAATATATTCTTCCTTCCAAAAATAACACAGAAAGAGTGCACTGTAGTTTCGTGTGGCGCTTGCAAGCGGCGATTTGGTTATGTGATCTTACTTCTGACACCACAGTATGAGCCCGGTCCTCATCCAGTATTGTAAGAATATGGATGGCTACTATAAGCATCATTTATTTACAGTAGGAATATTGTTGATGTCCGAGCACTGGAACACGCACACTAATTTAAGTCATTTTGGATATTTTATTTTCGCCACTTCTCAAAACCCTCACCCTCCTTACGCTGGAATGGATCAAACATGACTTAAATGTCATTGGAACTGTCACTGATCAACTTAGACACGCTATGGATTTGGTGTTAATGTCAGTCAATTCTTACATCTTCATATATGAAAATTCAGCCTGCATATGTTTGTGGTTTATAGACTTCTTAACCGCTCAACAGATCTTCATGGCTTGCACATACAGGTTTACAGTTACAGCAGTGTTTAGTTTAGCTCTAAAACTACAAGGCCGTAGGAGTTCACCTCGAACGAACATTTAAAAATCACTTTAGCGGTAATAATTTTCGATAATTAATTACGAAAGTCATTATATGCTATTAAAATATACCGATGTGGGTATCATCTAAATCTCAGAGACATCCGACCGTTAAATGCGGAGGTTTACCTGAAATTCGATATTAGAAATTGACTCTAGCAACCGTCATGTTTGGTTCATCGCAATGTATACCATACTATTTAATTAACCTCTAATTTTCTTTCTGCTTATTCAATTAATAAAATTATATATATATATATATATATATATATATATATATAATCTATTTAGCGCATGCCGAATATTGGCTACTTTTATTATAAAATCACTAAGATCTGCAAGATCACGATTAATAATTGTGCAAGTTCAAAACGTGTTTAATGACAAGAAAGCTTAATTCTACATCAGGAGAAGTAGGTGAAGTGCCATTTCACTTTATTTTAACCACAATCATTTTTAAACTTTATTTTCCTAATCACGAATGTTAGTTTTAGCATAAACATATTTCTGAATTATTGTACGAACGGGATTCATTGTTATGAGGCAGAGCGCCTGCGCATTGTGGTGTCATTCTGATCCACGCCGAGCACTGGAGTGAAGGATTTTTTGCTTCCACCTTCGGGGGCACAAGTGAAGTAGTGAGAGGAATATAGCCACCTGCTCCGTTGCTTTGTGTATGAAATTCTTTCGTATCGCGCTGTTCGGCTATTGTTGTGGTGGTTTAAATATGAATCCGGTTTATGATGTAGTGTGTGTTCTATTGGGAACTCCTTTTTCACGTGGGAAATATGAAGATAAACAGGAATTTTTAAATTGTGGTCCTCCTACTGAATCTCTACAAATATGTGATACAAAGAAGTTATATATTCAGGTAAACTCTACAATATTATTTCATAAATTAATTATGGGAAATAATACGAGGTTTTCAAGTTAATAACTAGATAACAACTAGATAGTGAATCGTGATATATCACCTCATAAATTCCAATATTCAAGTACAGTATTGCAGTTTCAAGAGGCATCCATCTCATCTTCATCTCTGTAGAGATTTGTCAACAGAATTTTGTTTTTTTTTTTTGCTAAAATTATCACAAAACAACCTAGGGGTCATTAGTTCGAAGAGATGAGCAAAAATGAGACATAACTAACTAACTAACTAACTGGCACTATTGAACATGTAGATTCATGGCCATGCTATTCCGAGCTAATGCTTTCCACTCATCCCCTGTATAATATACTTCCCTCAAATCATGATTAATGTTATACTCCGACCACATTCTTGCTCTATCAGCTGGCCATTTTCCCCCTGGTTTTCCTAAATTCTCTTTCATTTTCCATTTGTGCTACATGTCCTATCCATCGTAGTCTAACTGTTCTTATTATATCTGTTTTCCTATAACAATCATGTAGCTCTCTGTTGTGTTACCTTCTCAATTTGCTTTCTGTTCATCTCTCTTTAGTCCAAAAAATTTCCTGATAACTTTATGCTCTAATACCCGTAATATTTTCTCGTCCCTTAAAGTAAGAGCCCATGTTTCACATCCACATGCATTTTATGTTGGCTATTGCTTTCACCTCGATTGTGGCTTTGCTTTCTTCGTTGTTAATAAGTATACAGAAGTATAGCAAGATAAGGATCAGAAACTAGTAGTTGATTCATACAAATTTTAAACTAATAATTATCTGCAGAAATGGACTTTCGGAGAAAATCAGCTTTAATATTGTTACTAGTTTGCTCTGGAGTTATTTTACGTTGTTTTGGTGCAATAAAACAACACACACGATCATCTAGAACTCCACAGTAACTTTATTCAATTCTATAACCTCTGTGATATTTCACCTACAAATTGCTGCAATAATTAATCTTGTTTTAAAGTTTATCATCACACAATTATCTCCATTCTCAGATGCATTCACTTGCCACAGTTTCTTCCAATCACACTCCACTATATCGCTATCACTTAACAACCGACTCGCTCCCGACCCGCTCCCGACCCTGACAATAATTTATTTATGTCGGGGACGGAAATTTTTCAGCTTCCAATCGAGACCCCTCCAGTATAGAAGCTGCTGTCCATTGAACCTTCCTAACAGAGAAGGTTGAAGCTTAGAGAAACCTCTGGAATGAAAATCCAGGTGAATTGATCATCTGTGCAGGTCTTTCAAAACACGAGTCAACATCTCAAAAATCTATTTCGATCACAGCAATACCACTAATCTTGCCGTCAGCCGCAAAATTCAAATGTTATTAGGATGCATCACAATATCATAGAGAGAAAACGGTGTAATCAAACTAAAATGACAGTAAAGTCTCTATATAGGATTGTGTACACAAACATAAGTGCAGTGGTATAGCCATGTAAAAAGAATGAACAGTGACTACTGAAAAAAGTGTTGGAATGGCTGCTGTCTGAGATTTTGAAGAGAGGCGAGATCAAATGCCATTTTAGTTGTAAACATAAAACAACTAGCTGATACCCGGCGTGCGTTGCTACACCTAAAAACATGAAAATTAATGTGTTTTTATGTTTAGTTGGATAAGTAAAAGGAAAAATAATTATAAATTTGTATTTTTTAGACATCCCGTGCTGATTACCCGCCGTTGCCAGGGAATCTACTTATCCCGATCTTCTTGATATAAATGAGCTGAAATACAAAAATTAATATGTTTTATATCTAGTTAATTAAGTGAAGGGAAACATTTATATCGTAATTATTTTTAGATATACCCGGTGCTGTTTATCCGGCGTTGTCTGGGAATCTACTCATCCCGATCTTCTTGGCATAAATGAGCTGAAAGACAAAATTCAATGTACTTATGATTAGTTGAATAAGTGAAATGAAAAATAATTTGAAATGTATTTCGTAATTATTTTAAGATTACCCGTGCTGGTTACCCGGTTTTGGCCGGGAATCTACTTATCCCGATCTTCTTGGCATAAATGAGCTAAAAGACAAAATTCGTTATTGTGAGTTATCCGTAAAAAAATATCCGCCATGTTCTGCTATGCTTGCACAGGAATGTACGTACTTATCTCGATCTTCTTGCCATCAATGAAAGACAAAAATAGTTATTGTGAGTTTTCCGTAAGAGATAAACATATGCTGTCGCGGACTTTTTTGTATAGCTTTTTGAGATATTTAATTCTGTGTACATTAATTTTGTGTATCTGTTATGGTTTAGGCAGCGTAAGTCAATTAAGCGTCAAAAGAGCTACTTTTCACGTTTTCCACTACAAAGGGCGATTTTTAAGGGTGTAGGAATTGGCATATCACAACTCTCTTATAGCCTATGTTCATCCCGGAATTCTCCTGAACATTTTTCAAAAAGCCCCATCGCAATCGGATGAACGGTATGGCCGCGCAAAAAGAACGAACAAACAAACAAACAAACAATCATTTTTATATATTAGATGAGAAATGTAAAAAGGACAATGGAATAATCGGGAAGAATGGAAAAGTGATTTAAATTTAATATCTAACACATAGTTCATTGGGCACCAGGAAATGTTTTTACAAATAATTATTTGGTGGATTTTAGATAGATAGGTCGATTGATAAAAATTGCTAATATTAAGCTATCATTTTTATTATATTTTTATATATATACAGATTGGTGTTAGCTTCGTTGAAACAGTTTAAAAAGTTGCATAATAATATGTCATGAAAGATATAAATTACTTGTTTATTTTTGGAATTCCTGCAACTATTCCACTTTCAATTGAACATTCATCCGTTCCTCGAAGCATAAGGAAATATCCATTTTCGCCCCAGTCAGAGTTCCAGGAGTTTGCAATTATCCAGTATGGAGTCTTGGTTGTTTTATCTACTCCCCAACCAAGAATCTTTACAGCATGTCCTCCAAGATAATCCCCATTCTGGTGTTGGTAGACACCTGCCAAATTAAATAATATAATTCACATAAAAATCATAAACAGTTGTATTTTTCTAATATTTAAAGGGAGTAACCTATGATGTTCATTTTAATCAATAGTGATTTAGAATATTCACGACTCAAATAATATTTGTAGATTTCTTGAAGACCAGGTTTCAATACGGTATCATTATCAATTCTTACTAACTGTTAGAACTAGAGTTAAAAATAATTGGTAATCAGTGGCGTATATTGGATATGTTTTAGGGTAAGCAATTTAGGAATAAATGCCACAAACTTTTTTTTTTTTTTTTTTTGCTCAAAGATCGTATTTTCCGTTTCGAAAGTCATGGAGAGGAAATGAGCTTCTTTTGGATTTTGGCACTTACTCCCTTTTCAGTTTAATTCCCTCTAACTTTTTAATTACCTTTTATGTATTACATAGCTGTATTTTAGTGACTAAAATGGAATTACCGAAAAACTGAGAATTTACTTGTAATTTTTCGCATTCAAATGTTCTAAAAATAATAATCATAAGTAATGCCACAAGTGATTTCCAAATTATCGATAAATTAACGACTCACGTAGTGAGGAGTGAATTTATCTAGAGAATTTGGAAATCAATAGTGGCATTTGTTAGGACCATTTTAAGGAATAAAATTAAGATGTTTACTCACAAATCATTTTTTTTCTGGTATAATTAATTGTTACAAATGGTTTTTATATTATCTCTTTCTGTTGACATTCATGCACTATATATACAATCTGGTAGCCGTATTTCTTAGGGGGTAGGTCACTGCAAAATAATGTCATGACCTATTCAGAATGTTAAAAAGGAGGTGCTTTCTTTATTATGATAAACTTTAGTTGGTAAATTCTAGGCGAAACACGACTGTGATTGGTTGTAAATAAAAATCATTGAAATGTGATTGGTCATTGACTCCCATTTGGGGCATGAGTTAAATAGTCAATCTAAATTACTGAATCTATAATTTATTTGACCCAGTATGGTGCCAAAAATGTGTACGTACATTTGTCTATATTTTTGTTTTGGTGTCAGAAGTTTCACCTGAAGTTCGTTTTTTTTTTTTTGTTTTATTATTTTAATCTCTTTATGCAGTACTCAATATCGTGAATTTTTGCTTGCAGTATATCAAATAAACTGTCAGTTACAAGGAAAATATTAACAAACGTATTCAATATAAAATTGAAATCTAAATCTTGCAATGTGATTAAAAATTCATGTGCAGCAATATAGGCTTCCTGGTCCCAGTATTCTCGTCTGGATTTGTAATTTTTCCAAAGACAGAAATTAGCACATCCCGATACTCATGTATTGTTCCAACCAAACGAGAACTGTAATTTTACTGCGTCGAAGACACTCTTGCCAACCGTTTCATTATTTCTTAATCAAGAACCCTGTTCTTCTGGTTGATTTTGAAAAGATAGTAGCTAGTACATTCAACGTAAGGAACAAAGTACATTCTTTAATTATGGTCACGGATTAGAATAATACTAAATTAACGGAAATTGTTTTTGGAAAAGTGTTTTTCACTTTCGATTGCAGTCCATTCAACTGACTTGCCATGACAGATGCGCCAGCATTACTTTTTGCAATAAGTTCCTTCTCACATCCGAAATCATGAATCAGTTGAACCACTATCTTGTATAATGCATCGACTGTTCTATTATCAGAAACGTCAATGGATCCTAAATATCGTTCATGTACTTGGTCACCGTCGATGACGTACCGAAACACAGGAGACAGCTGAGAGAAATTACTTATGTCTGTTGCCTCACCTAGAACAATGCAAATAAAATTTGATTCATTGATCTCCCTCTTTGATCTGTCCATTAATACGTTTGGTATGGACGGATTAGATCATTCTGGATTAAATTTGACATTCCTGTAAATGTCGCAGAATGTTCTAAATGGTACTTTAGTTTCTCGTCATATTCACCGAGTAATTTCACGAGTTCAACGTAATTGTATTTATTGATAGAGTCGCATCATATCTCTACTCTGACAAAAAAAAAACAAACTACATCGATGAAGCGTTTTGCTATGACTCTATTTTTTCTTACAAGATTATTGAGTCGCAAATGCTGATTTTTTTTTTTCTGATTGTCCAACATATGTTCAATTCTCAACTTACCAAAAGTGTTTTCATTTATAATGGAGATAAAATGATTTTTAGATAGACTGTGCTTTTTAATGGCTTTATGTATGTTTCCCATGTCGCTATAACCCACGCTGTTCCATAGAGATCTTTCGTTATTAAACAGAAAACATGTCCAACAATACAGTTTTTGTGCATGAGGACATCCTTTTAATCACTCGTTGCTATTGTAAATTTGCGACTTGAAACGCCTTACACCTTAGTTGTAATATTTAATTCAGGAGTAAGTCTACTACGACTTTGTATTACTCGTTCCTGATCTTTGAACGCGCTCCAGGCAAAGTTACTTTTAGGATAGCACATATTACACAGTCACATGCGCTTTGTCCACTGACTTGCCCCGCCTGATTGTGAGCTTCCACATTTTCAACACTGCTGTATGCAAAAAGCTGAAGTGCTTACATACCAGCCATAACGCAAATGTATATTCCATTATTAAAATGATGTAAATATATTTATACTACAATACTATTATCTTAACTATACCAATACTTCAATATAGACACGACAATTACTATTGAGAATTGTAGGACCACGAGCTTAATTAAAAGTGTAATAATTATGATTTAAAATAAGTTTCCACTACTCGCCAAGTCCCGCACATTTCATATTGCAGGACCACAGATAACTCAACGAAAACTTACGACGACACACGATCACATCCAAGCAACTTCTAGCTTATCGTGTAGAGCAAGAGTGGTTTATAGCTGGGGAGCTGGATGGAACAAATTCAACTACACAAATAATGACCAGGTCACTAATATTATTATTAAATTGCATTGAAATTTTATGTTAATACTGATTATTCTACGATTTTCTTCTACGTTTCTCTTTATTTTTACTTTTTAGTCCTGAGTAAGCAATGCTTTACCTTGTGTCTATTGAATACACGCCACCCTTGATAATACGTAACGTATAAAACTTGCTCTTTAAGAAATCTACAAATATGAGGTGAGTCGTGAATATTCTCTTTATTGATTAAATGTATCTGTACTATATCAAGAAACATGAACTGTTTACTTGTTACTGAATGTTTGTAGGTACGTACATGGGAAGATCATTCACTATATATATATCCATCCATAGTAATTCTGCCCGAAGGCAGGTCCTTCACTGCAATCATAGCATTTGTGTAGGTGTGGTAGCTTCCCGTTGCTTTCCACACCGGTGAAGGATGATGGTGATGATAATGATGAGGATGATGAAGATGATGGCCATATGATTTCGGGGACCGTTTGGGCCTTAAAGTTTTCCTGACATTTGTCTTACAGGTGAGGAAAAACCCCGATAAAAACCTCACCCAGAAAAACTGCCTCGACCGGGGATCGAACCCGGGCCCGCTGCGTGACAAGGCAGCACGCTACCTCGAGACCACAGCGGTGGACTATATATATATATATATATATATATATATATATATATAAATTGCATCGTCTGTCCTTTATGGACTTCTAAACCGTTCACCGATCTTCGTGAAAATTATCATATACAGGCTTTCAGATGCGGCGAGTGTTTAGCCATTATCTATTACGTTATAAAATCATTACTTGTAGTTTACCTGAAAAGAAAATTATAAAATCGCTCTAGCGATCGTAATTTTCGATGTTTGACAACAAAATTCTAAATATCCTATTAAAATAAACCGAGGTATGTCTATCCAAAAATCAGTGAAATCCGAAATTTAAAAAAAAAAAAAAAAAAAAAAAAGATGCCTACACGACTGGACCGATTTTGATGAAATTTTGTGTGTTTGAATGGGTCCCTGGGTGGTTTGGAGTCACGATTGGGTCCGGTAGGTGGCGCTGCGATCGAGTCGGATTTTTTATGTCAGATTTATAGTCATCTGCATTACCGACACATTCCGCGTGACAATGTGACGTCATATTGCACGCTTCTTGAGCCATAACAGATGGCAGTGAGGAGTTTTCTTGCGAACTTATTAATTAGTAAATCTTATGGTAAAAAGCAACGTATTTTTATCGTCCGGCAATGAAACGAGAATTGAACGTTCGGGCAAGACAGCGTCTTCCGGGTCCGCTAGTTGTAAACATAAACAAAAACTAAATGTATGATAAATGGGACTTTACCTAATTCGAACTAAGTTCCAGTTGTAAACAGACCAGTTGAATGACTTCATTTTCATTTGTAGAGTAACGGTCTAACCTTTAAGCATTTAAGAAAATGTAAGTTCATTCTCTGACACTCAAAATAAAGCAAATCATTTTTTTTCTTCTGCCAATTGTCTATATAAGTTAGGCCTATATGGGAGAATCTTAAAATGTATATTTACAATTTTGATAAATTAAATAAGCATTGTTTTATTCTTATTCACAAACAATGCAAAAATGTTAGAATTTTAACTGCTTCTGTAAAGAAAAGCATTTGAAAAGCGGAGAGAAACAAATTATTTTAAATATTTTCAAACAGTTTAGTGAAAATATCCTACTTTAGCCATTGAGTATGTGGTGAAAATAACAGCAGAATTTACAGGTGAATCAGCATGATTAGGTAGGGCTATATATATATATATACATACAGGGTGTACGATAATTACACCAACAAACTTCAGGGACTGATTTCCGACTGGAAATGAAGGAAAAAAGGCCCTATAAACATGTGTCTGGAAATGAGCGATGTGTATACAACAAATCGTTCCGGCACACAGTACATAGCATAATTGCATCCGCGTCACAACAGATATTCAAATTGTCCTCCATGGGATGCAATTAACGCGTTCACACTTCGTATTATGGAATTCCTCACTCTTTCGCATTTTCCGGCCTCTCTCCATATAGCTTCACAGGTGACGTGGACACGCTGTTGAAGGGTATGCACATAGGAACTGGTTCAGCATACACAGTACTTTTCACATGCCTCCAGAGGTAAAAATTCAGGGGGTTTAAGTCCGATGATATAGCAGGCCATGCATCAGGCCGAGAGAATAATGTCATTCGTCAGTGTCATCTTCCGTGGCAACGTTGCATTTGTGGACACTTATTCATATGACATTTTTTCTTCCATTTACAGTCAGGAATTAGTCCCTGCAGTTTGTCGATGTAATTAAAACTAACCCTGTACATATATGTCCACCGCTGTGGTCTCGAGGTAGCGGGCTGCCTTGTCACACAGCGGGCCCGGGTCCGAATCCCGGTCGGGACAAGCTCCTGAGTGAGGTTTTTTTCGGTTTTTTTCCTCACCTGTAAGACAAATGTCAGGAAGCGCAAGGGCTCCGAAAATCATCCGGCCATCATCATCATCCTTCACCGGTGTGGAAAGCAACGGGAAGCTACCTCACCTATCCATCCATAGTAATTCTGCCCGAAGGCAGGTACTTCACTGGAATCATAGCATTTTCATGCTATGCTTGCAGCTTTACTAGGGAATTGGAGGTGTGGTAGCTTCCCGTTGCTTTCCACGCCGTATAATTCCCTAGTAAAGTGCAAAGCATATCATGAAAATGCTATGATTGCAGTGAAATACCTGCCCTCGTGCAGAATTACTATGGATGAATACACATATTTTTTGCATAAATAAATAAGAAATGGAGGAAGATCTTAATTATTAGTGCCATCTTACCTTGTATTCAATCTTATTTCCTGTAAAATACAATATTGACTAAGAACAATATTTCTATCGATGACATTTCCACACATAATTCAGTCATGTGACAGGTAAAAGTAGCACCTCAGTTTTGCCAATACAGGGTGTACCTTACACTACAGTAGAACTGGAAATTGGTATACAGGTATAATATAGTTACAAAGTCCACCGCTGTGGTCTCGAGGTAGCGTACTGCCTTGTCACGTAGCGGGCCCCGGTTCGATTTCTGGTAGGGACAGGATCCTGGGTGAGATTTTTTCGGGGTTTTTCCTCACCTGTAAGACGAATGTCAGGAAGCTTGGGGCCCATCGGTCCCCGAAAATCATCTGGCCATCATCAACATCATTATCAATACCATTATCATCATCATCCTTCACCGGTGTGTAAAGCAACGGGAAGCGACCACATCTATAATTCCCTAGTAAAACTGCAAAGCATAGCAGTGAAAGACCTGCCCTATGCATCGAGGATTAGACCTGATGGTCTCTTCCGATCTCATGTTAGAATTGGCCTGTCCATATTTTACTGGTTCTTCCAACATTTCTTCGTCCTAGTGGTTTGTAATGAAGAATCTGTTTCAGAATTCTATTGTTATCCATTCTGTTGATGTGTGGTCCATCCATTCATCTCTGTATTGTGTAATTCTATCTAATAGTTTGAATATATTACTGTAACTCCAGAAATAAAGGAAAATGTTTTCAATTACAATAAAATGCTCCTCTCATTCCATTGAGCTAATGGTCCTTTTAAAGCACAATACCTCAGTGCTACACAACCCTAAACAGGTACCAGAAATTAACAATAAAATTTTAAAAAAAAGTTCAAAGTAATATAATAAAGGTGTCTAGTTTTCAGGGTAAAGGGGTGTCCAACATAGAGGATACATTTGACATGTAAAATCATATAAATTTGGATTTTTAAAACAAATTTTAACATTCACTTTGGTGGACAGTTATTATTAACGCCTGAATTTGTATTAAAAACATCAAGATATAAGCGTTAGTGCTATAATGGTAATGTATTAGAGTTTCTCATTAATATGTCTTATTGATTTAGAGTCCACCGCTGTTGGTCTTGAGGTATCGTGCTGCCTTGTCACGCAGCGGGCCCGGGTTCGATTCTCGGTCGGGACAGGCTCCTGGGTGAGGTTTTTTCGGGGTTCTTCCTCACCTGTAAGACAAGTGTCAGGAAGCTTAGGGCCCAACGGTCCCCGAAAATCATCCGGCAATCATCATCATCCATCACCAGTGTGGAATGCAACGGGAAGCTACCACACCTATAATTCCCTAGTAAAGCTGCAAAGCATTGCATGAAAATGCTATGATTGCAGTGAAAGATCTGCCCTCTGGCAGAATTACTACGGAATGGAATGGATTTAGAAGCTATCTAGATGGCACTGGGAACAATGGCTATCTGCCTCGGATGAAAAGAGAATAGTATGTGAATAAAAAATATTATCGATGTTTTTATTATTGATTTAACACTTCTCATTGAAGGATAAATTATATTTGAAGAGAAAAATTATATTATCAGACTGGGGTGTTAACCCAGAATCTTTGGCTTTCTAGGTCAATGCTCTACCACTGAGCTATCTGGGCGCTCCATTATAAACACTTTTTTTTTCTCTTATACATTGTTTATTCCCCATCGCCGAATGCTACGAGCTTTTGCTTCAATTATGCAAATGGCGGCTTCTATTTTAAGCAGACATTTAATTGGGAATTTAAACATTACTTTATAAAGCCAGCAGGGCTTCTTTCTATGTTGTTTACTATAGTTTGCATTGGGATGCCTGAATAGTGCAGTCAGTAGCAAACTAACGTATAAAGTTGGAGGTATCTGGTTCAAGTCCTGATTCAGGCATTAAATTTTCTTTTCAAAATAATCATAGAAATTTGTTTGGGTCCTATGAAATATCTCCAATATTCAGGTGTCTAACATAGAGGGATATCACTATCAGAGGTTATATTGTACTATAAAGATGAAATTTCAATTTTGTATTAAATACGAAATTGTATTTTTTTGATTTGGGATATTATTTTAGTGGATAGAAATTTTATGTTCCTATCGAAATATTGAATGGCGTAATGATTACACTGTTCTGCATGAATTTTGTTTTTTTTTAATAATGAGCATTTCTGAATCACAATTTCACACTGATTGCAAAAATCTGTTTTCACGTACCACATCAGAATTTTTTACAATTCAAAATGTTATGTTTTCAATATTTTTATAATGTACACACTGTAGTAATATTACAGTGTGCATATAATTTGTTATAAAGGCCCAACAGTTTATAATTTTAACTTTATTACTTAAAATGTGAAATAATATAACTAATATTATGTTTATATTTTAAATTATGTTTATACACATTTAGATTGACAGGCTGTAGTTCGGGCACTGTCAAGTTTCTGATTTAATTTCTTATGTTGTTCTTCAGTTCTTCCAATGTGTGCGGATTTGTTTTGTACACTTTGTCTTTCAGGCTACCCCACAAATAAAAATCACACACTGTTAGATCTGGGGAGCGAGTGTTTCTTATTTTGTACTGAACCAGTGGTCTCAAATTTAGTCACAAGATCGTGGATTGTCGATCTGGAAGGAGGTAATTGTCCAGGGAAGTTCCGAATAAATTCCTCGCGAACGCGACGAGCTGATTCGTATTTGTAATAACATTTACACACATAAATGCGCTGCTCTAATGTCAGCTGACGTCTTATCTTGTCGAACGATAGTAAACTGACTAGTTCAAGAACGAGCGGCTGGCAGAGTGAAATGCGGACGAGGAGAGAGCGCTGCCTTGACGGGTGAAACCCCGTGAGGCCGGTCCGGGTTTATATTGGAAGCCCGGGGTTATTTATTAAAATCTACCAACTATATCCATTCTAGATCCGTACACAAATTTGTGGTTGTGTAAATGATCCAAATTTGTTTTGCTCTAATTATGTGTGGGTCATATACGTTATTAAAACAAATAATATAGGCCTAACGGCTTTTGTAAAGAAAATTTACTTTCAATACTTTGGCATTAAGTTAGGAGACCAGGATAAACCGTGGTGCCCTCACAAAGTGTGTCATAGTTTTGTTGATGAGTTGGAAAAATGAAAAAAAAAAAAAAAAAAAAAAAAAAAGGAAGAATTTTGAAGGGAATCGTTGTTATTTTTGCACAGTTAAGGTAACACGATATAATGCTAAAAACAAGAAAGATATTGTATATCCTAACATTCCCTTTGCCATTCAGCCTGTACCTCATAGTCCTGTTATTCTGGTTCCCTTACACCCTGAATCAGATACATTGCTGTCTGCATCCAGTAGCACTGAAATTAATCCTATGGATAATGAACTATATAATTCTGATCACGATAGATGTTTTAATCAAAGTGAGCGTAATGATTTAGTGATTTAAATTTGCTTAAAGAATCAGCAGAACTGTTAGGCTCTAGGTTAAAAGTAAAGAAAAGTATTGACTGAGAGTACATATTTTTCATGTTACAGGCATCGTGAGAAGGAACTTGTCCCTTTTTCTTTGCTGAAGAAGAAAATTTTGTGTATTGCCAAGACATCCCTGCTGTCTTAAAATTGTATAACATAAACTATAATTCCAAAGAGTGGAGGTTCTTCATAGATTCTTCTTAAAAAAAGTCTTAAAGGTGTTTTGCTTCATAATGGAAACATTCATCCTTCCATTCCTGTGGCTCACTATTTTGTTTTAAAGGAGACATATGAAAATGTTAAGTTTTTGTTACAAAAAAATTGCTGTACGAAAACCATCTATGCTAGTCTGTGGAGATTTCATGACTATTGGACTATTAGTTGGTCAGCAAGCTGGTTTCACAAAATACCCTTGTTTCGTATGTGAATGGGAGAGCAGAACACTGGGAAAGGGAACAGTGGCCACGTAAGACTAATTTAATGCCGGGCGAAAAAAAATGTATGAAGTGAACCTCTTATTGATCCCCCAAAAGTATTGTTGCCACCTCTCCATGTAAAATTAGGTTCAATGAAACAATTTGTGCAAACTCTAGATAAACACAGTGAGTGCTTTAAATACCTTTGTGCTACATTTCCTTCATTATCCTATGAAAAAATTAAAGCTGTTGTAATCGTTGGGCCACAAATTCGAAAACTGATAATGACAGCCAGTTCGAGAAAACTATTAGATGAAAAGTGAAGTATGCCTGGAATACTTATAATTATTAATTATTATTAAGAAGTAATGATTAATTAGTGGCAAATAACAAATTCGGGCCTAGATTTTCACACATAATTCTTGTTGAAAGTAATTTATATTACGTTTTACAGAACTATAATTTAATTTCTAGTTATTCTTGAATATTTTGAAAACCTGACGTGATGGGAGAAAATGGAAATCATTCTCGAATTCAGCAGAAAAAATTGGTGTAGAATCACATATCAGGTTTTAAAAAAACAAAAAATAAGTTTCAAAATGCAGAACAGTGTTATCGCTCTGATGTAGAGAGTCAAAGATCCGGGGTTTGACTCTCAGTTCGAACGTAATTTATCTTTTCTAAAATGTAAGAAATTATATGTTATGTGACTTGATAGGCAAAAAAGGTATTTTTTTTTTAATTTAGTCATCCAATTTTACCATTATGACATAAAATAGTCCATGCTGCAAAATAATTGCAGGCTTATGTTACATAAAGGTCTCTATAATTCTAGAATTCTTTTAAACTTGTGCTAATAAAACACTTCCATTTTATGAAAGTACATTAAAAAAACAAAATAAGTATTCTTAAACTTAACTGTATGTCATGTACATGTCCATAAATATAATTCCAGTTATATTGTTTCCAGTGTTAATTAAAATATGATAATTAAATGAAATATCCACATGCTTGAGGTCTGAGTTCAAATCCTTACCTGATTTGTAATGCAGAAAATCTTCATAAACATCAAAGGAAGCCTCTACTGGTCCATTTTTCAGTATTTCTAACTGAATCTGCGTTTCATCATCAGCAACATTATAAACTTCTGAACCTGAAATTGATTTTTAAAATTACAATTCTGATAATGTTTCAATTGTCACTGAATTTTTAAACGAACCGTTTCGAAAATGTATTGATACCTTACCTTATTACATAAGATGTAAGAGATCTCACTACGGGCCTCAGGAGGCCCTTGGGGTAGTAGGAGGATAAAGCTCCCATGTTTTCTGGACAATCGGCACTTGATGTTAGACGGGTTATCAGCCCTGCGTGACGGCCGCCTTTACCCCCAGAACAAGCGTCTGGTACTCATTTCCGTTAGAGGCTGAGTCGACCCCAGGATCATAATGCTGCCAGAAGATTTGGGTCAGTTTAAAAATCCTGAACCCTCGACCTACCGGCTTGTAGCGCAGTGCCTTAACCACTACGCCACGGCGTGCCCTATTAAATAAGATGTATTTATGCTAATTCGTGAAACTTTTTTTCAAGATGATTTACAATCAAATCTTGATTAAAATGATTCATACTTTTTTGAATGGTTGAAGTAAATACTGTGTTAGGTATTATTTCTATGATTTGGCTTGTGATTTAATTTAATTTAATGTTATATCATTACATTTTTTTTTACTCTACATTTTGGATTTCATAGCCTAATTATTTCTTTCTTTACATTATTATAGTCTGTAGCCTGTCTTTCATTACATTAAATACCAGACTTGCACTGCAATTAGCACCAAGAGCTGTTTGTTATATGGATCTCTAGAAAAAGAATTGAGGGAGATACCATTAAGGGGTTTCGTTTAGTGCATGGCATTGAGTAGAGTGGGGACTAGATATTAAAATGCTATGAAGGGAAAATACTGTCATGGTCACGCGTTTATGACCTCTATTCATTCATATTCTGAATATTTCCCTATAAATTGACTACTATCAAAACATACTTAATATTTCCCCACCTCATTCTTGGCCTACCTAACAGGCACTTTCCTTCTGGTTTTCATACAAGAAGTTTCCATCAATGTCTTTCATTTCCAAATTGT
>JASPKZ010004153.1:0-34055 GCA_030220185.1 Diploptera punctata | reverse complement strand
ACCACGAAGAAACATTGGTTGTTCCGTCAGGTACCTTTATTTTATACAGAGTGTCCCATTTAACCCCCCACATTTTAATTAATCATAACTCTTAAAGTATACGGAATTATGAAATGAGGTTGGTATTAAAAGGAGAGAAAACTCAAAGAATTTTTGTTTTAATTGTTGCAGTTAATTCATCTGTCGCATGTTGGACAATAATGACATAAAACAAAATGGGACTCCTCAGCAACGAGCACAAACTGTTTTCTGGTATGCAAAAACCGTGTGTTTGCGACTCCAGTACAAGATCTTCATGATTTACGAACCCGTGTTCTTGACATAATTGCAACAGTAACAATGGACATGTTGGACAGAACGTGGTACGAAATCGAATACAGACTTGATATTGTTCGTGCTATGAATGGTGCATATATAGAGGTGTTTTAGTGTGTGGCGATGAAAATTCTTCGAGTTTCTGTTTGGTTAAATACCGGCCTCATTTCATTTCATAATTCCGCATACTTTGTTAGTTATGATTAATTAAAATGTGGGAGGTTTGAATGGGACACTCTGTATAAATCAGTTACTACAGTTTATTAGAACATAAAATTCAAAACATGTATTTTGTAACTCTCTCTCTCTGTCTCTCTCTCTCTCTCTCTCTTCTCTCTCTCTCTCTCTCTATATATATATATATATATATATATATATATATATATATTATAATAGTCCCGCGCCGTACCCGAGTGGTTAAGTCAAGAAGCCTTGGCGCAGAGCTGCGGGACTTGGCTGGTTCGAGTCCCATGGGGGAAGAAAATTTCTCGTGGAATTTTCGCCAGTATATGGAGAAGACTACATAACAATGAACTACAGGGTCTTTATAGGAAGCCAGATATAATAAGAACAGTTAAGTCTCGTAGACTGCGATGGGCAGGACATGTTGCGCGTATGGGGAATGAAAGACGTGCATGGAAACTTCTTGTAGGAAAGCCAGAGGGAAAACGCCCAGTTGGTAGACCAAGAATGAGGTGGGAGAACAACATTAACTATGATTTGAGGGAAGTAGATTATACAGGGAATGATTGGAAAGCATTAGCTCAGAATAGGGATGTATGGAGAGCTTATGTCCGCGTGGCCATGAACCTACGGGTTCGATAGTGCCAGTGAGTAAATAAGTAAGTATTTTCGCCAGTATGGGATCGGTGCCCACCCAGCATCGTGATGCATTTGGGTAGCTACAAGTAGCGACTCCAGGTAGAGAAGACCAGCTATAACGGCTGGGGACCCAACATGCTGACCACATGCCACTCCTACACTGCCTAGATGATCGTCTACCTCTGTTATTAACACATGTGGGGGGGAGGCCAGCAGCCGGCTGGTAGGTCAAGGGCCTTTTAAGCCTGTCGCGCTTGGAGAAAAAATGTATATACTACATTCACAATTGCTTGTTGGAATAAAATTGAAAACTTCGCAGATATAATTATTTTACTCTCACTCTGTAAAACATGTCATTCTACAGCTAATAACTGCAGTAGGTCGTATGTCACCAAAAATCAGAATTGTGTTTTATTGCAACATCGTAACCAGCATTCACCTTTGCACAAGCTGCAAATGGTCCTATGTCTTCCATGAATTATTATAAATAATAGTATAAAGTAATTTATAATCACTTTAAATATATTATTAATATTTGTAGAGATAATCACTATAATGGAAATGGAAAGCTAATGACAAATGAGGGAAATTTTGAGGAAGTGGCTGAATTCAAATACCTAGGAACAATAATCACAAATAGGAATGAGATGCACAAAGAAATTAAACATAGGCTCAATTCTGGAAATGCGTGATATTATGCATTGCAGAGACTCTTTATGTTCCAACTCCTTTCAAAAACCGTTAAACTGAAAATATATAAAACTATTATTCTACCAGTTATATTACATGGGTGCGAAACATGGACTCTTACTTTAAGGGAGGAAAGGAGATTACGAGTATTTGAGAATAAAGTACATAGGAAAATTTTTGGACCAAAGAGAGATGAACAGACAGGTGAATGGAGAAGACTGCATAACAATGAACTACATGGTCTTTGTAGGAAGCCAGATATAATAAGAACAATTAAGTCTCGTAGACTGCGATGGGCAAGACATGTGGCACGTATGGGGAATGGAAGAGGTGCATGGAAGTTTCCTGTAGGCAAACCTGAGGGAAAATACCCAGTTGGTAGACCAAGAATGAGGTGGGAGAGTAACATTAACTATGATTTGAGGGAAGTAGATTATACGGGAAATGATTGGAAAGCATTAGCTCAGGATAGGGATGTATGGAGAGCTTATGTCCGCGCGGCCATGAACCTACAGGTTTGATAGTGCCAGTGAGTAAGAGATAATAGTTTTTTTAGCATACTGAAAAGTTTTAAAAAATGGCATAGGCCTACAACCTTTTGCAGTCACCACGACGTCAGTTACCGATAACCGTACATTTTGAACCAATTATTACTAGTACTTTATTCTCAAATACTTGTAATCTCCTTTCCTCCCTCAAAGTAGGAGTCCATGTTTCGCACCCATATAATGTAACTGGTAGAATAATAGTTTTATATATTTTCAGTTTAACGTTTTTTGAAAGGAGTTGGGACATCAAGAGTCTCTGCAATGCATAATAGCACGCATTTCCAGAATTGAGCCAATTTTGCGTAAGGTTACATCCATTAATGTGGATAATGATGATCCTGGCATGTTAAATTAGGTTTATGTAATTCTAACACTGAAGTGTATCAAAAAGTTAATTTTAGTTACAGTAGAAGTACAGTGAAAAGAGAAAGATAAAGAAAGTTAAATACAATGACCTGATGGAATTATTGATATATATACCACCCATCTATCATGATTTTTATAACAGTCTTCGTCATGATGGTGTTGATGATGACGAAAAAGTGAAGATTTGGAAATAGAGCTGGATTAGGTATTTCAAGATGTTAAATGAAGGAAAAGTGAATTTTACACCATTTTTTCTGTTTTGTATATTTTTTGTTATAATAAACGACGCAAAATCAGGAAAATCTATTAATCACAATGGTTCAAGAATTTGCACATTGACTTGAAATACCTTAATTTGAATACATAGAAAATATGAAGTCGTAATGTTAACTACTTTCCACTTTTGGGGGGGGGGAAACATAAAATTACTTTTATCTCAAAATGAACATTGGTTGGGATCTGCCGTTATTATTCCAAGCGTCTCAATTGTATTGTAGAAATACTATGTAATAATTTTGTTTCTTGTAATAATGATTTAACAGTATTTTTGTATTTTTTTTCTAACCTGCTTGTGTGGCAGGCAAGGCCTGAACTCTGCTGGGTAAAATAAAGCTGTTATTATTATTATTATTATTATTATTATTATTATTATTATTATTATTATTATTATTATTATTATTATTTTCAATGTCCCAGGTTGTCATTTCGACATTTCTGGTGTTCTCTCCTTGCATTGGCGTCATTGTAACCCACTTCCGAAGATGGGGCGCCTAGATGGCGGGGTTACGCTGCCCTGATGATATGATAGGGCAAGTTAATGATGATGATAGTGGTGAGCCAGGAGAGTCCTTTATCCTAAACTTAACCTACGGTGAATATGAATAATTATGATTGCGATGGCCATATGATGTTCGGAGACCGTTTGGGCTTTAAAGTTTTCCTGACATTTGTCTTACAGGTGAGGAACAACCCCCGAGAAATCCTCACCGATGAAACTTGTCCCGACCGGGGATCGAAACCGGGCCCGCTGCGTGACAAGGCAGCATGCTACCTCGAGACCATGGCGGTGGACTTATTATTATTATTATTATTATATTATTATTATTATTATTATTAT
Source organism: Diploptera punctata (assembly GCA_030220185.1). Taxonomy (NCBI): domain Eukaryota; kingdom Metazoa; phylum Arthropoda; class Insecta; order Blattodea; family Blaberidae; genus Diploptera; species Diploptera punctata. Next base: position 30,197 of record JASPKZ010004153.1, on the reverse strand, counting down.
TATTATTATTATTTATTATTATTATTCTTATTATTATAAGTATTATTATTATAAGTATTATAATAATAATAATATAATAATAATAATAATAATAATAATAATAAGTATTATCTTCTTCTTCTTCTGCTTCATGAAATTAGGCCTTTTGACCTGTTTTCACAACAAGTGGGATTTAATGAATCCTCCCATCTAGTAAATGGGCGTCCAACATTTCTATGTCCTATTGGTTTGTACTTTAGTAACAGCTGAGGGATTCTATCTGTAGGCATTCTCTTGACATGTTCATACCAGTTGTTTCTCATGTTGTCAATTCTATTTGTTAAATTGAAAATATTTAAGTCATTCCTAATATCCTCACTTCTTTTCTTGTCCAAAATTGTCACACCTGCTACTGAACGTAGGAACTTCATTTCTGCAGTTTCTATTTTCTTCTGTCTGAACGGTTAAGAGTCCAATTTTCACTTGCATATGTTAAGACAGGCACTGCCATAATTTTGTAAAATTTTAGTTGTGTGCTCCTCAAAGTTTTATTTTTCAGTGTCCGTCTTATAGTGCCACACATTCTGTAAAATCTATTTAATTTAATATTAATATCTTCCTTCTGGCAGTATGATACATTGCATCCTAAATAATTAAAATTGTTCACCTGTTGTATTATTATACTGTTATTAATACTGATTTTACACCTCATTCAACCCTTTCTGCGGGAATTATACACAGAAGAGCACGTCCAGATGCTCTAAGGTGGCAGCCCCACCACTAGACTTGTCCTGCGTAACGCTCGTAACGTGACCAGGAGACATTTACATTACTGGCAACCATCAAGTGAATAACCGGACTGATCAACCTAAGACAACCTATAAGTATTATTATTATTATTATTATTATTATTATTATTATTATTATTATTATTATTATTATTATTATTATTAAAAATCTTGATCGTGTCTTCACTCGGAAGGAAAATAAAACTGTTGGTCCTGTTTCGCAAATGTACGGCACCTAAAAGTACTCCAAGCTTCAAATAAGGTGCCACAGAGCAAACATTTTGGTTCTTTTATGTCCAGTTTTTAATTATACATTGCTAATAATGAGCTAAGCTTTTAAAGATCATAGTCAGATATAGATCTGACTATTTAACTCATGCCCCAAATGGGAGTCAATGACCAATCACGTTTCAATGATTTCTGTATTACAACCAATCAGAGTCGTGTTTCACCAAATATTTATCAGTGTTATGATTACCATATTAAAGAAAGCTCCTCCTTACAATATTGCGTTCCTTTGGCAATAAATAGTATGATCTGGTTGCAGTGATAAACAAAAGAAGCAGTAGAAGCGTACCTATCGTTTCTCATTTGTTTTCAAACATCGCCGTTTACATTAAATATATAAATATTTTAAAATAACGATAGTTAAATAATGATTTGTGAGTAAACAGCTTAATTTTATTCGTTTAATATAAATTCACTCCTCACTTCGTGAGTCGTGAATTTATCGATAATTTGGAAATCACTCGTGGCATTACTTATGACAATAAGATAGATAGACCGAGATATGGGCTGTCGTAAGTATGAAGACATTACTTTTACGAACAACTTACAGGAAACAGGATATCGATATTTCTTTTCCTGTGTGTGGGTGTGAGATGATGAAGCGTTGGAGCTTTGAGAATCAACTGTTTCCAACAAAACATAAGTTTCCAGTTACTTCTCGGAAATGAAGTGTTGTTTAAATTATTTAATGACACAACTGTATAGGTTTACAAGAAAACACATTTTATACTAATTCCGACCAAAGTTTCAGTTGTAATGTAAACAAACCTGATGTTTGACTGTATTTTAATTGGTCGAATAACGGTTTAATCTTTAAGCATGTAAACATTTGTTTTCGCTTCCTAACATTCGAAATAAAGTAAATAAAAGTAATAAAAAATATATACTATCATTAGTAATGCCAAGAGTGATTTTCAATTTATCTACAGGATTTGGAAATCAAGAGTGCAAGTTGTTAGGACTATTTAATGAATAAAATTAAGCTGTTTACTCACAAATCATTATTTAAATATAGTTATTTTAAAATATTTATATATTTAATGTAAATGGCCATGTTTGAAAGCAAATGAGAAATGTTTGGTTATGTTTCATTTGTTTATCACTGCAACTTGATTATACTATTTATTGCCAAATAGGATTGCAATATTGTAAGAATGCACCCTAGTGGAGGAAAAAATGAAACATCAAACTGTACATTATAACCAACATTATAGGTTATTAATTTATTTTTTCGGAAACAACTCAGTAAAATCAGTATTTAAAAATACAATTACTGAACACACAGTTATCAAATGTGTAGGTCGAAGGAATCTGTTCATTATTTGCTATATTCAACGTATTTGTTGTGAGTCAGTCACTGCAAAATAATGTTCTGATCTGTTCAGATATTAAAAAGGAGGGACTTTATTTATTTTGGTAATAAAAATTCGTTAATTATCGAGTGAAACAAAATTGGTTGTAAAACAAAATTCATTGAAACGAGATTGGTCATTGACTCCCATTTGGAGCATGGGTTAAATAGTTTACGTAAGTTAGGCCTATATGAGAGAATGTTAAAGTATATAATCAGCCTACATTTTAATATATCAAATAAACATTTTTTTTATTACGAATGCGTAATGCAGAATATGTTGGAATACCAATTGTTTGAAAATGGCCGGTTCTGCAGAATTTCTGTAACATGGAAAGGAAAGCATTTGAAAAGCCGAGAGAAGCAATTATTTTAAACACGCTGAAACAGTTTAGTCAAAAATATCCCACATTAGCCAATGAGGATGTTGTGAAAATAACAGCAGAATTTACAGATGAGTCAGCATGGAGTATAAACTCTGTTCATAATGAAATTTTACCTGTACAAAAAAGGTAATCTGTCGACATCATGAAAAAAAGCGTTAACGACTGATTTGGTAGGCCCATATATCATTTTTTTTGTCATCGATAAATAAGAAATGGAAGAAGTTCCTAACATTGATACCACCTTATCTAGTATTCGGTCTTTTTACACGCTTTATATTAGCTTGACCTGTAGGCCTATCTGTCTATCTATGTAACGGACCTGTATCTATGTAACGGAATCTTTGAACACGATTTTCACCCACTTAAAGCTTCGTATACTTACAAACGACCCATGACAATACAATAATTTCATAATTTTTTTCTAAAATCCTGGCCAGAATCATTAGGAAATCAAAAGAATAAAAACCGGTATAATAGGTTGCAGACTTACCGACTTTTTAGTCCGTCTTAAGAGCTCAGTTGGTATAGCTGTGGACTGTAGTGGCATAATTTCAGAAATTCATAGGTCGCTGGTTCAAATCCGGCCCGGAGGATTTTTTCAGAAGAGTATTAAGCAATTAAATTTTCATGGGATTCCGGTTTATGACAATTAAACTAAAAATTAAAAAAAAAGAATATTAGTAGATGAATCCCTGAGTAACTGACGTTACATTAGCATCAAAATTATGTATTTTTTATTCCTACTATAACAATCAACAAAGTTTTAGTTCGTTAGTTACTACGCAACAAATCCTATACTTTATATTCTAACAAAATACAAATGACGCTACCAAAACATAAAATACAGGTTCAACAAAACGAAAAAGACACTTGTATGATAATTCCATGAGAAAATTTATTCCTTCCTGGGAACTCGAACCAACGTAAGTCCCATAGCTCTGCTCCAAGGCTTCTTGCCTTAACCATCGGCTATGGCGCGGGACGAAACACATTCCTCTACTATTCATAAATGTTAACAAAATATTACCCTGCCAAGGGATGTTCAAAATATTGCAAAATATATAAAAGCAGAGTTAAGAGAGTGTATCTTGTCTTCTGAGTTAAAGGCCATTTAATTGCCTTCGAGTTTACCTCGTCTTTTGAGGCGAATGGGTTAAATGGAGTATTTTCTGGTGTTCCTCATTCTTGCAACTAAATTCTGGGCTAAATCTCCAATTTTGCGACCATATCAAATTATGCAGAATTATTTGATTAACATAAACTAAAACTCATTATATTGCTGAATATAACAACAATGTTTGTTCATTTATAGTCTTTTTCCCCCTCCAAAGCCCACATTACTCTTTTTCTAAACACATCGTTTGCGGTATAACTACATTCCATTAAATATTGTAAATATACATCATATATTAAAATACTCTGACCATACTAGATAAGTCCCCGAAATCATATGGCCATCATCATCATTATCATCTTTCACTGGTGTGGAAAGCAACGGGGAAGCTACCACACCCTACAATTCCCTAGTAAAGCTGCAAGCATAGCATGAAAATGCTATGATTGCAGTGAAGGAACTGCCTTCGGGCAGAATTACTATGGATGGATGGATACTAGATAAAATAGTTCAGGCAATACGTAACAAAATTAGGTTTAGTAAGTCGCTGCTCTTAGAACTTTCCTTTAGGTCGTATTCTAACTTGAGCTTTTGATACCCGTCCCTGTGGATTATCACCTTGACGTGGTAGGGAGGCTTAGTACCCATGACCAGACGATCATAACCGGGAAGCCTTGGCTTGCGGTTATATAAGAGGACAAGGAAATAAGAATAATCTGCAAAGTGGGAGCAACGACCACACTGGAAGCTGCAAACATGGAAGACCACAACAGCAGACACGGCGGAGATAGAAATATCGGAACGGCGAAAATGGCGGAAGTGGCAACCCAATCTCTGGGGATGAAATAAGAGACCCAGCTCGGGGAAACAAGAGTGAAGTCCTCACGGCAGAAGGGGGAAGAGGCAACCCTCCAAAGGCTTTAAAGAGACAGCCCCTCCAAAGGACTAATCCTGCAGTACGTTAGTAGCGTACTCAGGGAACACTTCAAAATACTTACAAGCTCCAAAGAAGAAGTTTGGGAAGACCAAAGAAAAGATGGAAAGAGCAGCAATTTGGAGCCGGAAGAGGCTAGTAAATAAACCTAAACCGTGAAGAAGAAGAAGAAGAAGCTTTGGTACCAGTCGTGTAAGTAACTATTTCTTTATCCTTCAGATGTTAGGATACTACTTATTCTCTTCAAAACATTTATGTATAAGTTTCAATCTCTTTAACAGAAAATATGGTGTTTCCATCTTTACGAGGAAAATTTTGGACCAAAGAGAGATGAACAGACAGGTGAATGGAGAAGACTACTAAACAATGAGCTACATGGTCTTTATAGGAAGTCAGATATAATAACAGTTAAGTCTCGTAGACTGCGATGGGCAGGACATGTTGCACGTATGGGGAATGAAAGAATTGCATGGAAGCTTCTTGTAGGAAAGCCAGAGGGAAAACGCCCAGTTGGTAGACCAAGAATGAGGTCGGAAAATAACATTAACTATTATTTGAGGGAAGCAGATTATACAGGGAATGATTGGAAAGCATTAGCTCAGGATAGCGATGTATGGAGAGCTTATGTCCGCGCGCCCATGAACCTACGGGTTCGATAGTGCCAGTGGGTAAGTGAGTAAGTAACCTTACGTAAAAGCAAGGAGCAATAATAATATATATATTTTTTTGTAATTACATAGTTTGAAGTGATGCCATTCTGTATGTCAACAAAGTCTTCCCTGTCCATTTGATTAATTCACTGCCGTTCACTACAATGTCATAAACGTGTAGCGGACATAAAGTAAAGCACTCATAAATGTGATATGCCATTTTTACGCTGAGAATGTGTTCATTTTTACTACGGACAAATTTTAAAGGTGGAAAATGAGAGCTTTGGCATATCCCAATTCGTTTGATACTTCATCACATGGTGATGCATGGTGATGCTTATATCTCAAAATTCGATGCAGTTTGGGATCTGCCGTTATTATTCTGAGCGCCTCAATTATTATTTACAATATTTTTTTTTTATCTACTCTTAATTTCACGCCCATAAATATCCATCGACCCTGGCCGGGTTTGAACGCGAGGTGAGTGTATAACTACTAGTCCACCAAGATAAACTGCGACACTTGGTGGATCCAAACACAGTAATAACATTTTTTACAACACCGCCAACAGAGAGCATGATAATCTTGAAATTATTCGTCTTATTCCGAGATACGAATTCTCCCTGTCCACTCTATATTAAGTTTGAGTATCAAGAAATACTGCAAACATATTTGGAATCGACCATCTAAAGGAGGACGCGATAAGAGGAAAATGATGTTTAAGAAATCGTATTTCGTGTTAAGGAGAAACAGAATGAAAATGGTTTTATCGGTATTTATACAGAATTGTGTCAATGTTTATATACAGAAAATTAACCTAGTTGTTACACATTATGCAAATGCTACTCAGAGGATTATGTTACTCCTAACATAAAATTATATATGTTACATAATAACACATCTGTTCCAAACATTACAAATATAATTTCAGGCCTTATCACCTCAGTATAAGAATATTGACGATTGAGATATACAGAGTGTCCCATTCAAACCTCCCACATTTTAACTAATCATACTAACAAAGTATGCGGAATTATGAAATGAGGTTGGTATTAAACGAAACAGAAACTCAAAGAATTTTCATTGCCACACACTAAAACACCTCTACGTGTGCACCATTAGTAGAACGAACAATATCAAGTCTGACGTTTCGCCAGAGACTGCGTCTGGCATCTTCAAGGGTTGTCTCAAGACGCAGTCTCTGGCGAAACGTCGAGGGACTTCAAGCCTCGAGACCACGGCCTACAGCCCGGAAATCTTCTTCGAGATCATCATAGCAACTCTGTCCATGAAAGCTTAAGTCAATACAATATCAAATCTGAATTCGATTTCGTACCACGTTCTGTCCAACATGTACATTGGTACTGTTGCAGTTGTGTCAAGGATACGGGTTCGTAAATAATGAAGATCTTGTACTGGAGTCGCAAATACACGGTCTTTTACATACCAGAAAACAGTTTGTGCTCCTTGCTGAGGAATCGCCATTTTGTTTTATGTCATTATTGTCCAACATGCGACAGATGAATTAACTGCAACAATGAAAACAAAAATTCTTTGAGTTTCTCTTTATTTTAATACCAACCTCATTTCATAATTCCGCATACTTTGAGAGTTATGATTAATTAAAATGTGGGAGGTTTAAATGGGATACGGTGTACAATGTCCAGAAACATTGAATATTAAAATTAAACTCGTCAACAATATTATCTAAACAATCTTGTATATAATGTGAATGTATTAATTTGTCTAATTATTAAATTACTATAATTATAAAAGTTGTTTGTCCAATGCCACCAGGTTGTCTTTTATGACATTTCTGGCTTTGTCTCCTAGCATTGGCGGAATTATAATCCATTTCTCAGGTTGGTACACCTGGAAAGCGGAGTTACGTTATCCCGATGATCTGAGTGATAAATGATAATGAAGCACCAGGAGAGTACTTAATCTAAACTTAATCTAAATTCCAGACTATGGGCAACAACAGGAATAATTCCCTGTAAGGAAAAATTCCTATGATTTGTTCGGTAATCGAACCCTGGTCCTCAGGAACTGTAGTCAGAAAATAGGAGACTGAATAGCAGTCAGATACATGACCTTTATGGGAAATCATATGTAATAACAGGTAAGTTTTTATACTGCCATGGGCAGGACATGAGGCACGAATGGAGAACGAAAAGTGGCATGGAAGCTTCTTGTAGGAAAACCAGAAGGAAAACGCCCAGTTGATTGACCAAGTATGAGGTGAGAGAATAGCATCAACCATGATTAGAGGGAAGTAGATTGTACAGGGTATGATTGGAAAACATTAGCTCAGGATACGGTTGTGTGGAGAGCTTATATCCGCGCGGCCATGAACACACGGGTTCGATAGCGCCAGTGAGTTTTAGTTTATGTTAATCAAATAATTCTGCATAATTTGATATGGTCGCAAAATTGGAGATTTAGCCCAGAATTTAGTTGCAAGAATGAGGAACACCAGATAATACACCATTTAACCCATTCGCCTCAAAAGACGAGGTAAACTCGAAGGCAATTAATTGGCCTTTAACTCAGAAGACAAGATACACTATCTTAACTCTGCTTTTATATTTTTTGCAATATTTTGAACATCCCTTGGCAGGGTAATCTTTTGTTAACATTTATGAATAGTAGAGAAATGTGTTTCGTCCCGAGCCATAGCCGATGGTTAAGGCAAGATACCTTGGAGCAGAGCTATGGGACTAGCGTTGGTTCGAGTTCCCAGGAAGGAATAAATTTTCTCATGGAATTTCGGCCAGTATGGGACCGGTGCCCACCCAGCACCGTGAGGCATTTGGGTAGCTGCAATAAGTAGCGACTCCAGATTGAGAAGACCAGCTAAAACGGCTGAGGGACCCGACATGTCACCCCTACACCGGCTTGATTATCGTCTACCTCTGTGATTAACACATGTGGACGTGAGGCCAGCAGCCGGCTGGTAGGCCAAGGGCCTACTAGGCCTGTCGCGCTTGGAGTAAGTGAGAGAGGAATGTGTTTTGATCTTTACTTTTATTGTGATCTCGTGTACGTTATATTTTGTTTGTTTTGAATGTCTGAAAATAGACAATATAATTTACGGTAACTTAAATCCGGTTTCCGGGAAAAATGCATTGGACATTTAAACCTGAATCGAAGGGATTAATTTGGTAATTACTTGTAATTTTAAGTTTAACCTCTACAATGCGATATACAGTAGAATCCATCCATAGTAATTCTGCCCGAAGGCAGGTCCTTCACTGCGATCATAGCATTTTTCACGCTATGCTTGCAGCTTTACTAGGGAATTGTGTAGGTGTGGTAGCTTCCCGTTGCTTTCCACACCGGTGAAGGATAATGATAATGGTAAGGACGATAATGATAAGTATGATGGCCATATGATTTCGGGGACCATTTGGGCCTTAAAGTTTTCCTGACATTTGTCTTACAGGTGAGGAAAAACCCGATAAAAACCTCACCCAGAAAAACTGCCCCGACCGGGGATCGAACCAGGGCCCGCTGCGTGACAAGGCAGCACGCTACCTCGAGACCACAGCGGTGGACATACAGTAGAATATACTGGATAAATTATATATTTGACTTTAGATGTTGAATTTCCTATAAATAAGAACTAATTGCCGAACCCATAGTCACTCGCTGACGTCTATAGGTAAATAAGCGTAATTACATAAAATAAAACAAAACTTACAGTTTTATGTGATTTTCATATTTATTATTTATATGTATTTAATAAATATGAAAATCACATAAAACTGTAAGTTTTATTTCATTTCAATAAATGAGTTATGGATTTTCATCAAGTAAACATCAATTCAATTGATTACTTAATACAAGCTGAGACAAGCTTCTTGGTGACTTGGTATTTTAAATTACGCCTAATACTTCGTAATCAAATTAGCTTGTTTAAAAATACTCCCACTAGGGACCATCCTAATTCCCACACGGGGAAGAACGAGGTATATAGCCCTACATAAAAAATATCCTCAACTCGTGTCCAACTCATGGGCAGGTCGAGGGATGAGATGAGATGAAGTATAGAGGTATGTGAACTGCAAGGATACCGGCCGACCACACCTGACGCACCGTGAAACAGGCAGTTGAATGAAATGAAACGAAATGGATGTAATGAGTGTCGAGAAATGGTGAAATGAAATTTGTGGCAAGATAAATAACGGGAGAAATCGTGATAAAAACCTGTCCATGGTCCGTTTCGTTCCACCATGAAAACCACATGGAGTGACCGAGACTGTATCTCGGGGCCCCAGCGATGAGAGGCGAGCGTCTAACCGCTTGCGCCGCGTAGCCGCTATATAGGCTTACATAGAGCAAAAAATAAGCGTGTATTGCTTTAGTATAATAGTGCAATTATATCAGACACATGGGATATGGGTTCGATCCCGGATTGCGACAAAATTTGTGGATGAGTTTTTTTTTTTTTTTTTTTTTGACGTCTTTATTAATTTGTGAGTCCACCGCTGTGGTCTCGAGGTAGCGTGCTGCCTTGTCACGAAGCGGACCCGGGTTCGATCCCCGGTCGGGACAGTTTTTCTGGGTCAGGTTTTTATCGGGGTTTTTCGTCACCTGTAAGACAAATGTCAGAAAAACGTTAAGGCCCAAACGGTCCCCGAAATCATATGGCCATCATCATCATCCTTATTATCATCATCATCCTTCACCGGTGTGGAAAGCAACGGGAAGCTACCACACGTACAATTCCCTAGTAAAGCTTGCAAGCATAGCATGAAAATGCTATGGACCTGCCTTCGGGCAGAATTACTATGGATGGATTATTAATTTGTAAGACAAATGTCAAAAAACGTTAAAACTGAAATAGTCTCTGAAAAATGTTTCACCATCACATTCACCCATACTAAATTTGCCTTTTTTCGTACAAATCTATTGCTGGATGGTGAGTCATCTTTTAAATGTTCGTTCTTTCTCGGAAGTGTCTTCGGCATCGATCTGTCCATCATTTAAAGAGTCCTTGTGATATCTTGGAGATGATGTTTCAGTAAGGTCTGGAAACATGGGTTAAGCTAAAGTCCTTCAAAGGGTGAAGTTAGGTTATATTAATTAAAAGTGAAGGAGAGAGAGGGGGGAGAGTGAGTGGGAAAGGAAACAGTGAGAATGAAAGAGAGAGAGAAATGAAAAAAGAAACCTATTTTATGCTTTATCCCAACGATTCTGTGAATTTTTAATTACAAAATATTTGAAAATATGAGTCTTTCTAGACAGGTACCAACTTTGGTTAGATGTTCGATTCAGTTTTTTTATGCCACTTCTATACTCTTACTTACTTACTCACTCACTCACTGGCACTATCGAACCCGTAGGTTCATGGCCGCGCGGGCATAAGCTCTCCATATATCGCTATCCTTAGCTAATCCTTTCCAATCATTCCCTGTATAATCTACTTCCCTCAAATCATAGTTAATGTTATTCTCCCACCTCATTCTTGGTCTACCAACTGGACGTTTTCCCTCTGGCTTTCCTACAAGAAGCTTCCATGCAAGTTTTTCATTCCCCATACGTGCAACATGTCCTGCCCATCGCAGTCTACGAGACTTAACTGTTCTTATTATATCTGGCTTTCTATAAAGACTATGTAGTTCATTGTTATGTTGTCTTCTCCATTCACCTGTCTGTTCATCTCTCTTTGGTCCAAAATTGTTCCTAAGTACTTTATTCTCAAATACTTGTAATCTCCTTTCCTCCCTTAAAGTAAGAGTCCATGTTTCGCATCCATATAATATAACTGGTAGAATAATAGTTTTATATATTTTCAGATTAACGTTTTTTGAAAGGAGTTGGGACATCAAGAGTCTCTGCAATGCATAATAGCACGTATTTCCAGAATTGAGCCTATGTTTAATTTCTTTGTGCATCTCATTCCTATTTGTGATTATTGTTCCTAGGTATTTGAATTCAGCCACTTCCTCAAAATTTCCCTCATTTGTCATTAGCTGTCCATTTCCATTATATAATGTATTTCTACGTGTGATCATATATTTAGTTGTATTGATATTTACTTCCAGTCCTAATTTCTTAGTGTTACTCATTAGTTCTGTATATCCATTAATTTCGAAAAATTTTAAATCCAAAAAGTTCAGTTTGTTTGGAATTCATATACTTCCGTTTTATTTAATTAGGCCCATATATAGACAGGGTGTTCCGAAACTATTCATTCCTATGAATACTGGAGGTAGAGAACTACCCAACAAATATATTTCGATAAAGAACATATGGTGTCAGAAGTCAACTTGTATGTTATAAAACATTTGTTAATGGTGCTGACATAAGCTGATGTGTCGTCCGAGATGGCCCTGTGACCTGGCCACCCAGATCACCTGACCTCACGTATCTGAATTTCTTCCTCTAGGACATATGAAGCAGCTGGTGTATGAAACCGTTGTGCAAACAGAAGAAAACCTAATTGCTAGAATTTCCGTCGCTGCTAGGACCATTGCGGACATGCCAGGGATCTTCGAACGAACACGACAACCAATGGTCAGAGGATGTACTTAGTGCTTACAAGCCAATTGTCGTGCATTCAAGCAATTCCTGTGATGCTACTGCTGTAATTAGCAAGTTAAAATCACTTCTGTGTAAATCGCCCATAACGTTACAAGTTGACTTCAGATACCATATGTTCCTGATCGAAATGTATTAGTTTTGATATTTTATGCCTCCTGTATTAATTTACGAAGACCATGATTATAGGAAGGAAACAAGAAAGATAAACATGAGGATTAAAGATGAGGTCATTGAACAAGTGGAGAACTTCAAATACTTGAGTTGTACTATCAGTAGTAACATGAACTGCGGTCAATAAGTAAAGCAGAGGATAGCAATGGCAAAAGAAGCTTTTCACAAGAAGAGAACCATAATCTGCGGACCTTTGACAAAATAATTACGATAGATGCTAGTGAAGAACTTTGTGTAGAGTGTAGCATTATATGGTGTAGAGACTTGGACATTACGACGGAATGAGTAAAAGCGACTGGAAGCTTTTGAGATGTGGATATGGAGAAGAATGGAACATATAAAATGGACAGACAAAATAAAAAAATAAAGATGTGCTAGACAGAGTGGGTGAAACAAGAACAATGCTGGAACTCATAAAGAAGAGGGGGAAAAATTGGATTGGCCACTGGTTAAGAAGAAACTGCCTGCTGATGCATGCCGTAAAAGGAATAGTGAACGGAAAGAAAAAGACATCAGGTGATAGACAATATTAAAATAAATGGTTTGTATGCGGATACAAAAAGGAAAGTTGAGTTAAGGAAAGAGTGGAGAATGCTGAGTTTCGGAACACCCGTATTTAATAGACTTTGATCATAAGTTTATTTTAGAATAGTATTTTTGACGTTTTCTGTATCCCAGTAAATAGAATCTCCACCATTTTGCTAATACACAATAAACCCATTGACTAGCATCTCATTATAATAACAGCTGGGATTGCTGAAATATCCCATCCCGCAAATGTTCACATTACAGTAAGCTGGAGCCTTAATCCCTTGTTGTTCGGCGAAGCAGTTATCATAATAAACCAATAAACACTCACTTTACAAATTATTATTGATATTTTAATAGTCGCTTATATACCAGTATTATCTGCTTTATGTAATGTCATGCACCACAGAACATAAAATAATTAAATTAATTACAAATAGAAAATTTAGTTTTATCTTACGTTATAGGCCTATTACACGCTTTATATTAGCTTGACCTGTATCTATCTATGTAACGGAATCTTTCAACGCGATTTTCACCCACTTAAAATCATTTATTATCAAATATATTAATTGATATAGAGTACCCCATGCTTTAGATGGTAAATCTTTTTTTTAGATAACTCTAGTTTTATTCTAGATGTGCTGGAGATGATTTTTTTGTTTACCACTTTAACCCCATCCCAAGCATGTTGGAAATTAAAATTATTTTTCATTTTTTTTTTAGTTTGGTTTTCTAAAAAAGCGTGTTGTTTTAGTTTTTTGAAACTATTATTTATTTACACGTTTTATTTTATATTAGCTTGACCTGTATCTATCTATCTATCTATCTATGTAACGGAATCTTTCAACGCGATTTTCACCCACTTAAAATCATTGGATCGACTTGAAACTTTGTATACTTGTAAAGGACCCGTGACAATACAATAATTTCATTTTTTTCTAAAATCCTGGCCAGAATCATCAGAAAATCAAAAAAATACCGGCAAAAAGGAGAAAAATTGACAGTCGTGAAAACAGTTGACGATGACGACAAAGTGTCGCCGATACTGCAGTGCTGTGTTTAAAGAAACATAGATGTATGAGGTAAGAAAAAATCACGATTCATTTAATTATCATTAATTGAACCTCATAATGTTAAAAATTCCCAAATTTAATATATAAAAGTAAAATGCTGTTAGAAAATTGGTTTTGCGACCTGGTGTTAAAAATTGTGGTGATGTAGCCTACGCATCGTAATTCAAGTCAAAAATTTCATTATTTTTCACCTTATATTTTTTTATATATTTGAATCTTTAAATAAGACTTGTACTAATAAATTTAGCACGGAATACTTAGAATCAAAGGAAATTTCTAAATCATGGACTTCATTGCATCGGCCGCGGTGGACTAGTGGTTATGCTCCTTGCCTCTGGTCCCGAGGGTCGCGGGTTAAAACCCGGCCGGGGTCGATGGGTTTTTTTAGAACGGAAAAATTCAACGATCAAGTCCTCCGGGAGGGACTTTAAGCCGTGGGTCCCGAGTCTGAGGATCTTCAGGATCGTGAAAAATCCTTAAGCCTGAATGAAAAGGCCTCTAAGCAAAATTTACCGAATGTTCCCGTCCTAGTACTACCTTGGTTTCCTAGATGTCAGTATGATGCGGAACGCTAACCACGGACCACTCAAAATGACATCTATACGAAAACAAGTGTAACTAAATTAGTATGGTTCAAATTCTTTCCTGTAGGGGGAGAGCGCCTACATCTCTGTAAAGGGAAAACATAGGCTTACAATACAAAAATACTAATAAATTTAGCACGGAATTCATAGAGTCAAAGGTAATTTCTAAAGCACGGATTTCATTGCCGACCACAGTAATGTTAACAGCTGTTAGAGTAGGGCGGCTCGGTTATTGTAAATGTCGTGTATAGCGCTCTCTATTATAAGATGTCATTCCTATCACCATGTCCACATAACGTGTTTCGAATGCCTTAGCAATGAACAAGCATTGAAACTCGTGCTCTAGTAATGTCATAGGAAGATATTGCTCACGTGTTTGTATGACATATAGTGAAATTTCGTTGCTACATCTATCTTATTTTACCCTAATAGATGACTCTAGGAACAAAGTATATTGTCTTTGATCTCTATAACCTTATTTATATTGCTTTGGACTAGTTCGATAAATGCATTTACTCATATGTTTTTAAAGGTTAGGGTTGAATCTCTCAGAGAATCTTGTTTCTAAAATTAGATGCAATCTGCCAGGACGCATATATTTCTTTCCCTGCAGAAGCCTTGTATTTTTTCTCTCTCCAACATTGGCTTTTCTTTTAATATTTTTATTAACATCGTCTCTTTGATGTAGCGTTTCACCTAGTTGTTTAGGCTTAGAGGAAGACCAAGAGGCATAGGTAAGATCCAACTCAGTAAGGATGTTATATGAAAGAGGAAATAAGTGGGAGAAAATAAATATATGAAAAAAGATCTAGTGCCCCACTGCCACATAATATTCTAACATTCTATGTTCCTAGGAACATGTTTCTATTTTTAACCCTTTGTCATGTGTCCGCTGAAGTAGTATCCTCTATTTGTAGGAACCAGCAGTAATCATTCATCATAGATGGATCCAACCGCCCTTTATAACGCTGTTCCATCTACAAAATATCCTATTATAAGCGTCCCCTTATTCATCATTCACTTTGCCCAAGTTTTGAGAGAAAAAATCTAAATGAGAATGCAGGAAGGTGAATTTTGAGAGACATCCTAGATCCTAAATGTTTGTAATTGTGAAGAGATTCTGCACTATTCCGAGGAACCCATTCAAAACACTTTTAGTTGATTCCTATGCTGCACTATGCACAAACCATTGAATAGCCTAAAAGGTGGATAATATCGTGTCGGCACTACTCACAGGTTTAGCTAGTTGAGCAGCAAGTTGTTTGGTTGTTACTCGCCTGTCGTCCTGAATATGTTGGGTGCGTTGCAATATCTACGGTGTCACAGCAACGGATGGCCTTCCCCGAGCGCAGGAGATCTGACAGTCTTGGCTTACTTCGTTCTTCCGCTGACACTCTGCTAAACCAACTACTAATAGCTCTCCTATCCATTGCTTTGGTCCCCAATGTCATTTTAAAAGTATACGAATGTTTGAAATGGTCTCCTGCTCCGCATAAAGAAATTCAGACACAGCTCTCTCCTTTGTACGTGTTTCACGAGCAGCTGCCATTATGAAACTAAAGTACATCACAGCCATCTATCAGAAAACAACGAAACTTCGTGACGTTTGAAAGGAATGATTTAAGATACTTTCTGTAAAGTTTCGTTAATTTCCAATTAAAGGTAGTCGAGAACTATATATATATATATATATATATAGCAAGCATCTATTTTACTTATCATGTTATATATATATATATATATATATATATACACTAGCGGATCAGGTAGACGTTGTCCTGCCCGAAAGTTAAATTCTCGTATCATGGCCGGACGATAAAAATGTTAGTTACTTTTTAATCATTAAATTCACTAATTTATAAGTTCGCAAGAAAATTCCTCACTGTCATCTGTTGTTGCTTAAGAAGTGTACATGATAACGTCACATTGTTGTCACGCGGAATATGTCGGTAATACAGATTGACTACACATTTGACATAAAAAATCCTGTATCCCGATTGCAGCCTACCTACCGAGTCCAATTGTGAATCTAAACCATCCAGGGACCCACTCAAACACACAAAAAAATGTCATCAAAATCGGTCCAGTCGTTTAGACAGTTTTTAATTTCGGGTTTCTAATTGTCAAATTTTGGTCGTTTTTGGATAATACGTTCCTCGGTTTATTTTAATAGGATATACTGAGTTTCGTTGTGAAACATCGAAATATGTGACTACTAGAGCGATTTTTAAATTTTCACTTCAGGTGAACTCCTACACCTAATGGTTTTGGAGGGTCCGATTGTGAATCTAAACCATTGAGAAACCCAATTAGACACACACACACACAAATAATCAAAATCCGTCCAGTCGTTTTATATATACATAGGTTGGCATCGTCCGATTCCTAATAGTCAATTTTATCGGTCCATCCAATCTCCTAATTGCAGATGTTTCTCCTTCATGTATAAATATATTCCCTGACTCCAGGAAGTTTTAGGTCTTCCTCTGCCTCGTCTTCCCTCAGGTTTCCATTCCAAAACATTTTTCATAGTCGATCTTCTTTCATTCGCTGGACATGTCCGTACCATCTTCACTGCTGAGTTTTAATATAATCTGAAATAGTGTCTTCAATCTTCACTTTCTCCCTTATAACTGAGAACTAAATTTATGTGCATTGTTTATTGAAAGTCCCACATAAAAGGTGAAAAAAGAACAAGTAAATTCTCCCAAGAAGTACTGGCCAATGGACTATTAGGATACTGAATGACACTTTTATTTCTTGAGGAAAATCCATTTATATTAGTTATACAAAATGAGTAATTTGCATAGTTTTTATTGTTCACGTTACCGAGGAGTAAGTTATCTTTCTTGCTTTTTAACCTCCGATTCAGTCTAGCACTACATATTGTATAAGTTACATAAGACGCCCAGGCACGATCCTGGTCCCCAAGACCGAATTAGAAATGAAGTATATAGGCTGTCGAGAAGTTGAAAAAATTGCTACCAGTGAGATTTCGAACAGAACTCGCCGCAGACATTGCAAAATATGTGCGGAGAGTTTTCACAACTACACCTTTGTTTCTTCACATTCTCACAAAGAATAATTCAACAGCGCCCCAGCAGAGCAAAATACAGACTGATGACTTGTTTATGATACCAGCCACACCTTATCGTTCCAGATGTCTACAGACAACATAAATCTTATCTCAAGTGAAGATACTCTTCCTATGATAGATTGAAACCAAAGAAACATTGAATGTATATTTAGCTATATTATAACTTATAAATTCCTTACGTCCTAAAAAGAATTGTCGTGGGGACAAAATCTGACTATTACATATTCGTGATCAGACTTGGTAATAACTCCAATACTCCAATCATATATTAAATCAATCAATTTCGCGGTACAAAAATACCTTGTCGAGTAGTGTTGTTGTTATTATTATTACTGTTATTGTTATTATTATTACTGTTATTGTTATTATTATTACTGTTATTATTATTATTATTATTATTATTATTATTATTATTATTATTATTATTATTATTATTATTATTATTATTATTATTTATTTCCTACAGCACACTACAGGCTAAATATAAAACATTTTATTCCAACTTTCATCTGAACACAATTTATGACTGGCCATGGAAAATTTGGAAGTTATTTTAGGAGATTTAATATTAACAATATTGTAAATGTCAAGAATCAACACAATCTGTAAAACATGCTTTATTTGATTGTCCTATATTCGAAAGACTGCGATTCTGGTTAAACTTACTTTTTAAACGATGATGAGGCTTCTGCCTCAATGTGTGAAGTGAGTTTTAAGAACCAAAATTATTATAAACTTACTTACTTACTTACTTACTCACTGGCACTATCGAACCCGTAGGTTCATGGCCGCGCGGACATAAGCTCTCCATACATCCCTATCCTGAGCTAATGCTTTCCAATCATTTCCTGTATAATCTACTTCCCTCAAATCATAGTTAATGTGTTGTTCTCCCACCTCATTCTTGGTCTACCAACTGGGCGTTTTCCTTCTGGCTTTCCTACAAGAAGTTTCCATGCAAGTCTTTCATTCCCCATACGCGCAACATGTCCTGCCCATCGCAGTCTACGGGACTTAACTGTTCTTATTATATCTGGCTTCCTATAAAGACCATGTAGTTCATTGTTATGTAGTCTTCTCCATTCACCTGTCTGTTCATCTCTCTTTGGTCCAAAAATTTTTCCTAAGAACTTTATTCTCAAATACTCGTAATCTCCTTTCCTCCCTTAAAGTAAGAGTCCATGTTTCGCACCCATATAATATGACTGGTAGAATAATAGTTTTATATATTTTTTCAGCTTAACGTTTTTTGAAAGGAGTTGGCGACATCAAAAGTCTCTGCAATGCATAATAGCATGCATTTCCAGAATTGAGCCTATGTTTAATTTCTTTGTGCATCTCATTCCTATTTGTGATTATTGTTCCTAGGTATTTGAATTCAGCCAATTCCTCAAAATTTCCCTCATTTGTCATTAGCTGTCCATTTCCATTATATAATGTATTTCTACGTGTGACCATATATTTAGTTTTACTGATATTTACTTCCAGTCCTAATTTCTTAGTGTTACTCAATAGTGTGTGCGTGTTGGCCTTTAGTATCTCCTCGCTATCGGCCAGTAGTACCACATCATCAGCATAAACTAACAGCTTATTAATACCATTCAGTTGTAAGCCTTCCTTATTCTCTAAAGATTTAATGGCATGCTCTAGTACAAAATTAAATAGTAGAGGAAATAGTGCATCTCCTTGCTTCAACCCATTCTGGATTTCAAAATTGTCTGAAAATTATTATAAACATTTTATGAAATTCATAACACATATTCATAAAAATATGTAATATTTTACGACTCTTGCAGACAATTTATGTAATTCATAAAACTCATTCAAAACTATAAGTTAATATTTCTGTCTTACAATATATAGTATAATATTCTTATAGTAAGCTACAACCCTTAACATGCTTCTGTGACGAAATAGGATTTCAAAATATTTAGGGATTCAATAATAATAATAATAATAATGATAATAATAATAGTCCATCCATAGTAATTCTGTACGAAGGCAGGTCTTTCACTGCAATCGTAGCATTTTCATGCTATGCTTTGCAGCTTTACTAGGGAATTATAGGTCTGGTAGCTTCCCGTTGCTTTCCACACCGGTGAAGCATGATGATGATAATGATAAGAATGTTGATGATTGCCGGTTGATTTTCGAGGACCTGACATATGTCTTACAAGTGAGGAAAAATCCCTAAAAAAACTCACCCAGGAGCCTGTCCCGACCGGGAATCGAACCCGGCCCCGGTGCATGACAAGGTAGTACGCTACCTCCAGACCACAGCGGTAGACAACAATAATAATAATAATTATTATTATTATTATTATTATTATTTATATATTATATTATTTTATTATTATTATTATTATATATTATTATATGTTGTTGTTAATCTACATATTCCATTAGTTTTAAGAAAATTTTCTATTAAATATTCTTCATTCGATCTTTCTTTTGTTCCTATTCTAGGTACTTTTACGTGTTCCGCCTACTCGGGCCTTACAGAAACATAAACTGTCGGTATAGGATTATAAACTCTGGATCACTGACCTAAATTTTGATCAAATAAGGACTTACAGAGTATCGCTGGTTGAGTGATGAGATCAAAACCAGAACCGCCTCCGAGATTACACTAACATTTAAGATAGGATACTAAAGAAGGCGAATATTGATAAGAGTGATTGTGATGGCCAAATGATGTGTTCGGGGACCGTTTGGGCCTTAAACCTTCCCGACATTTGCCTTACAGGTGAGGAAATCTCGAAAAAACCAAGAAACCTATCCCGGCCGGGATTGAATTTTAACAATTTCAAATATTCACAGATAAAGTTAAAATGAACCCACTACAGACCTCAAGAGACCCTTCGGGTTGTCAACCAACATGACAGCAGCCTTTAACCCCAGAACAAGCTTCTTATACTCATTTTCGTTAGAGATTAAGTCGACGCAGGGCGATGGTGCCACCAGAAGGTTTAAAAATCCTGACCCCACCAGGACTCGAAACTCCGACCTTCCTGGTTGTATCGTATTGCCTTATCCAATTACGCTACGGCGTGTCCCACAAACATTCACAGTAGCTTGCAAATGTCATTTGGGATCAAGCAGTGGACAGGAGTACTGTAAGTCGTTGGTAAGGTGGATTGAGAACAAGGTACTGGCCTCATAGCCAATGGGAGATTAGGATACAGAATGACACTTTTATTTTTTAAGTAAATCAATTTTTATTGAAGTTTCCTGAAAAAATAACATAGGCGTATTTATTTTTTTAAATCGTCGTCAACTTCGCATTTATATTAGTGTAATTTTCGCTTTTGACGCAGCTTCGCGTTTTGTTGAACTTTCAGCATCAAGTAGAAATGGTTTACATGTTGTGAAAAATTAAAATACAAAAAATATAAGAGTATATGTATTTATGACTATTTAACTCATGCCCAAAATGGGAGTCAATGACCAATCACATTTGAATGAATTTTGATTTACAACCAGTCAGAGTCTTTTTCACCTCGATTTTGTTAGTTTAATTTTATCACTTTAAAATCAAGCTTCTCCTTTTTAACATTCTGAATAGGCCAGAGCATTATTTTGCAGTGACTGATTCCCCAAGAAATACGGCTACCTGATTTATATATAGTGCACGAATGTAAACAGGTACTGCTTACGGTGATATAATAGAAAAACATTCGTAGTAATTGATTGTACCACAGTAAATAGAAACCACTGTTTGCACTTTCTTAAACGTATTATTTCCCAGGAATTTATGTTCCAGAAAAATATAATTTACATCATACGACATCAGAAATTAATTAATATGTTAGTTATATACAGTTTTATGCGTTTCATTTTTTCTCCACTAGGGTACATTCTTACAATATTGCAATCAATTGGCAATAAAATAATATGATCTGATTGCAGTGATGAAAATTGCCAAGAAAAATCCGAGTATAAGTTGAATTACTAGACATAACTCTATCAAAAATTTCATCATCTTCTAATATTGGGAGGAGATGGAAGAGCAATTCAGGCATTATTGGCATTTTAAGTAATGGGTGGCTGCATTACAAACGTTTTCTCATTTGTTTTCAAACATCGCCGTTTACATTAAATATATAAATACTTTAAAATAACTATATTTAAATAATGATTTGTGAGTAAACAGCTTAATTTCATTCGATAAATAGTCCTAACAAATGCCACTCTTGATTTCCGAATTCTCTAGATAAATTCACTCCTCACTTCGTGAGTCGTGAATTTATCGATAATTTGGAAATCAAGAGTGGCATTTGTTTGGACTATTTAACGAATAAAATTAAGCTCTTTAATAAAACATAATTATTTGAATATAGTTACCGGTGTTTTAAAATATTTTATATAGTTAATGTAAACGGCGATGTTTGAAAACATTAGAAATGTGAGGTTATGTATATTCACTGCAACTTGATCATATATTTATTGCCAAATAGGATCGCAATATTGTAAGAATGCACTCTAGTGGAGAAATAATGAAACACATCAAACTATTATAATCAACATTATAGTTTAATCATTTATATTTTGAATAAACAACTCAGTAAAATCACTGAATCTATTCATTATTTGCTATATTTGTTGGAGAAAAATAATGGTCTAGCCTGTTCAGAATATTAAAAAAGGATGAGCTTTCTTTATCACAAAAGCAGGAGCTGATAAAGAGAAATCGATAAAGAGCGAGGTGAAACACGACTGTCATTGGTGCAAAACAGAATTCATTGAAACGTGATTGTTCATTGACTGCCATTTGCGACATGAGTTAAATAGTCTAGATAAATTCACTCCTCACTTCGTGGAGTCGTGAATTTATCGATAATTTGGTAATGACTCGTGGCATTACTTATGAAAAGTTCGCGCTAATTCGAATTTGCGAAAAATCACCACTCCTATATATTAATTATTCGGAAATGATAAGGATAAAATGTGGTGATTGTTTTCGCAATAAGTACGACCTGGTACGTAATTAATCCCGCTGTGTGAACTATGTTACAAGCCTACAGTTGCCAGTGGGATGATGAAGGGGAGTCGACAGTAGGAAACTCTACTTAGAGAGAAGCAGAACAAAGGTCTCCATTAAGGTGAAAGGGTTAAGGCTATTATTATACAGAAAATATGAAGAAACTTGTTTGCAAGGAAATGGGTAAAGTTCAAGTTAGCTCCTCACCTACAAAAAACCGCACTTTTTTTTCTGATGTATAGAGTGTTGTTAGAAATTACAGTAGCTCGAATTATGCATGAAAATTACTTGTAACATTTAACTTTTGAATCTGCAATGTACCTTGTAAGATAGCATTGGTTTCATTTTTTGTTTACGTTGTAATTCCACAATAGTAACGTAAATTGGTAGTCATGACTTGCATAGAGTATAAAGGACGCATTCCGGTAATTTTTAATTGACCAAGCGTATGCTCCATTTTTTCCTGTGACAGACCAAGAATATAAATTTAAAGAATAAATTTTATTAAAGATAATTCTCGGGTGAGCGTGTAAAGATATATATCTCCATCCCAAGTGTATCGTTTTATACAACAAGAATCCAAAATTGAGTTATTATGACATGTATTACAAATCTATATACAGGGTGTTGCAAAAAAACACCGACAATGGAGATGGAGGTGGTATGTTGAGACAGATATTAGATATTTTTAATGAAGTACCAATGTCCGGAAATGATGACTTTTCACACTATGAGTAGCTACAACTTCTCAAGAGTTCCGTTAGTTGGATTTCAAAACTCATTACTTGACAATACTGTCATAAGATAGGAAGTTAAACAATTAAAATGGTACCTGTTGGCAAGTGCCGTCGTCCTCAACTTTGTTAAAATGATGTATATAAAATGTTAACTGGAGGCCTTTCGGAAGTTAACTTCCATCATCAACAGGATGAGCTTCTGCTACTCGTTGTTGTTGTTGTTTTACAACGATGTAGACTCCAAGTGTCTGTAGCAGCAACTGACTTGTTTTTGATGATCTCATACAATGCGTGTTTGTTTGACTGGGGGTTCTCTTTAAGAAGTAAGGTGGTGGGTTTTTTTTTGTTATATAATTCGAGGTCTTTATATATATTTATCTTTGCCGGAATGTTTTCTCTGTGTGAATTATCGTGAGAGTATTTTCTATTGTGTTCATTTGGTGACCGGTGTTAATAATATGTTTGCATAGCTTGATTTTTCACCCGAGTACATGAAATCATTTAGGTGTTCCTTATATCTTGTATTAAAGTTTATGCTTGCCCTGCCAATATAAAATTTATTACAATCTTTGTGTTAGTTTGTAGACTCCCTACTGTTAAACTTGCTGCGTTCTTTTAACTTTTATCTTATGACTATTCACCTCAACGGAATTTGATATGAATTTTATTAGTGTTGGATACTGTCACAGTCACATAAAGTTTTCAAAATATCCACTTCCCATCTCAGAGCGTGCATCAGTGGTGTGTGATTGGCGCATAAGTTCAAATACGCTTTGCTTCATTTCAATTAATTCTGCAGCATCGTGGATTCTGGCTATAAGATATAATAGGTGACTCTACTGGAGTCTGATAAACAAGACTGTTCATGTTCGCACCACAAAAAGTAGTCGAGAGGGTTTAAGATCAGGTGATCCAGGAGGCCATGGGACTGGTTTCACTAGACCTGGATACGTGGTATCCAAATGTCTCGTCTCATTGGCATCGAAGTGAGCTGGAGCTCCGTCGTGTTGCAGCCACATTCCGTTGCGAAGCCACGTATCATAAGTTCCGTACCGCTGAGGTGTTGTCACGTAATGAGTCTTCAAATCCTTCCAACTAACAGTGATCTTGACACATAATTAACTAGTCATAGTGTGAAAACGCATCATTTTTGGACATTGGTACCTTATTAAAAAATGGTCAACATATCTCAATATACTACCTCACCTCCCTTGTCGGTTTTTTTTGCAACAACCTGTATATACAAATAAATGAATGTCTGATGTATAACTGTAAGGCTTTCACAGCCGGCGTCTTGATCCCTATTAGGTTCGTCTTCCGGGCATATAGGCCGTGGTCCAGTCGTTCTTCTACTCGACGTTTCGTCTATGCTGCGGTAGACTACATCTTCAGAGATACTGCGTGCTCTCTGTGAAACTCCTCAACAGTCGGCTGCAGACTGGCTGGTCGTGGAAACTCCCTCCCTATTTATAGGCACTCCCTCTGGTGGAGAGGCGGTTTTCTGCGCGGTCCGTGTTGCGTGCTGTTTTGTCCGGCTGTCGCTAGCAGAAGTCATAGGCTTCGTTGTCGTAATTGTGCAGTGCCGGGATCCAGATTTTTTTATCTTCATGGTTTCCTTTCTTCTTTTTGTTAAAGGAATTTTTTGTGTTTATATATTTCAATGGCTTCTCTGTACAGTCTGGTGTAATAATGTGATTTTGGGACAATACCTGTGTTTCTTCGAATCTTATTATATGTTCTTGGTTGTTCATCCAGTGTTCCGCTACGGCTGATTTTTCCTTTTGTTTTAGTCTGCATGCCTCTTGTTCTTCTTGCAATCTGTGTTAAACCATTCTTTTTGTTTTTCCGATATAACCTGTCGTCACTCTGCAAAGGATGCTGTGGATATATACCGGCGTAGAGTACTTCAACGGATCTCTTGTATCTTTGGCTTGGTGCGACAGTATATTGCTGATTTTTTTGTGTTGGCTTTTGTAGGTTGTAGATATGTTATATTTATTTAATATTCGACCAATTCTCTTCGTTATTGTCTTGATATATGGTAGGTACACCTTACCTTTTGACTGTTGAGGAGTTCACAGAGAGCACGCAGTATCTCCTGAAGATGTCTACCGCAGCAGTAGACGAAACGTCGAGTAGAAGAACGACTGGACCACGGCCTATATGCCCGGAAGACGAACCTAATAGGGATCAAATGAATGTCTTGTCTGTCTGTCTGTCTGTCTGTCTGTCTGTCCTGTCTGTCCTGTCTGTCCTGTCTGTCCTGTCTGTCTGTCTGTCTGTCTGTCTGTCTGTCTGTCCTGTCTGTCCTGTCTGTCCTGTCCTGTCTGTCCTGCCTGTCCTGTCCGTCCTGTCTGTCTGTCCTGTCTGTCTGTCCTGTCTGTCTGTCCTGTCTGTCTGTCCTGTCTGTCTGTCTGTCCTGTTTGTCTGTCCTGTCTGTCTGTCTGTCCCGTCTGTCTGTCTCGTCTGTCTGTCCCGTCTGTCTGTCCCGTCTGTCTGTCCCGTCTGTCTGTCCCGTCTGTCTGTCCCGTCTGTCTGTCCCGTCTGTCTGTCCCGTCTGTCTGTCCCGTCTGTCTGTCCCGTCTGTCTGTCCCGTCTGTCTGTCCCGTCTGTCTGTCTCTCTTGTCTGTCTGTCTGTCTGTCTGTCTGTCTGTAATTTATGCGCTGCCATAGCGTTCATCCGATTTTGATGGGGCATTTTACAAAATGTTCAGAAGTTTCTCGGAAGAGTTTTAGGTTATAAGACAGTTGTATTACTCAACCCCTTCACCCTTTGTAGAGAAAAACGTGTTTTGGACGCTTAAATGGCTAACGCTGCCTAAACCATAACATATGCACCAAATTAATGTACACAGAATTGAATATCTTAAAAAATCTACAAAAAAAGTCATGGGCGGCATATGTCTTATCTTTATGGATAACTCACAATATCCATTTTTATCTTTCTGTTCATGATACCAAGAAGATAGGGATGACTAAATTCCCGGGCAAGGTAGCAGCGCACAGCGGGTATTCTTTTACGGATAACTCCCAATCACCAATTTTGTCTGTAAGCTCATTGATGCCAAGAAGATTGGGATAAGTAGATTCCCGGGCAACTCCGGGTAATCAGCACGGAGTATCTAAAAATAATTGCGATATAAATTTATAATTATTTTTCTTTTTACTTATTCAACTTATCCTGAAAACACGTTTCATTTATTTGGGCGTAGCAACGCACACCTTTTATTAGCTAGTTATCAATAAACTCAAATCGCGAAACTAAAAAATTAAAATGATCAACGCGTTTCGACAGCGAGGGGTATAAGAACTGTGATGAGAAAAATGTTAGGCAAACAAGACCTAATATTTAATTTTATGAAGTGATATTTTGAGGTTATTTTAATTATATTATTTTTTAGTCTGATCATGTTACCTCAATATTAATGTTGATTTGTTCTTGGACATGTTTCAAAACAATTCTGTTTTATCGTCAGCTTGTCCAGACTGGTTTTATTTATGTTGTATTATGTTGCACAACCTGGATGTCGATGTCAGCTCCATTCTGTGGTTGGCCAAAGAACCTCCAAACAAGGTCACGCTCCATCGGTATATCAAAATTCATAACTCTGTTTTCGTTCTTCTGAATATAAATGTTTTCCCAAATAATCAGCTCTTTTGTATTTTCTAACTGTTTTAATAATTTAGTGTCTGAATTTATATTACGTTTTTCTGACCAAACTTGAGCAGCAACTGCAGATTTTTCTATTTCCCCATTTTTAATATTTCTTATGTGTTCTTTGGTTCTAATTTTTAGGTTTCTTTATGTTTTTCCTATATATATTTTTTTTCACAACCCATGCATTCAATTTGATATATTCCTGACTTTTATTTTTATCAGTTTTTTTTTCATTTCTGTTGGTTTTTATTAATTTATTTAAACTGTAGTTATTTTTCGGTGCTAATTTAATATTAAACTTCTGAAATATCTTTTGGAATTTATTGTGTACCCAAGGGTGATATGTGAATTTTCTATATTTTTTCATAGGTGGTTCTTCTTTTTCAAGAGTACAGTTGCTGCTCATGTTTGGTCTGAAAAACAATATAAATTCAGACATTAAATTATTAAAACAATTAGAAAATACAAAAGAGCTGACTATTTGGGAAAACATTTATATTCAGAAGAACAAAAACAGAGTTATGAATTTTGATATAGGCCTACCGATGGAGCGTGACCTTGTTTGGAGGTTCTTTGCCAACCACAGGATAGAGCTGACATCGACATCCAGATTGTGCAACATAATGCAACATAAATAAAACCAGTCTGGACAAGCTGTCAATAAAACAGAATTGTTTTGAAACATGTTCAAGAACAAATCAGCATTAATATTGAGATAAGATGATCAGACTAAAAAAATAATATAAACAAGTCCTATTTCAACTATATTCAAAGAGTATTTTTCCCACTTTCGATTAAATAGAATTTACAAATCTGGGGTTGCTCAACACATTTCAAAACATGTTCATATCAGTAATCTTAAAGTCGTTAGATCGGTCATTGATTTTATATTCCTTTGCGTCTTTGAGAATTTGGATATTTATAAAACTCCAACTCACCAAGCGCGACAGGCCTAGAAGGACCTTGGCCTATCAACCGGCTGCTAGCCTCACATCCACATTTGTTAATCAAAAGAGGTAGACGATCATCAAACCAGTATAGGGGTGACATGTGGTCAGCATGTTATAAATTATTTTACTCAGGAATGAAGAGCATCCAATCAATTGCACCGTGTTTTTGTTTTTGTAATACATTTTTTGTTGAAAAAATAAACGTACGAGCTGTTTTCATGAAATATCGCAGCTATTACTCATTTCAATGTTAAATTTAAACAAGCTTATTATTAATTAAATAAAAATAAAACGTAGTTTTATAAATATGAAAATCAAATAAAACTACGTTTTATTTTTATTTAATTAATAAATATGGATTTTCATCAAGTAAACACCAACTCAATTGAAGCTTATTATAATATTAATTAGCATTTCAAAATCATTATGGTATTAAATATATGTATAAAATTGTCAGTCATATGATGTGATGTAATGAGAATTGTAACTGGTGTTGTATTTATATTTTTTATCCTGTTTTTATTTAATCAGTAAACAAGTCTTGCTTGATAATTTATAGCCTCGCCATTCGAAAAAAAAACGCGTTAACTATTTTGTTAAATTTTACTTTGGCTATTTGGATTTTATTGATAATATGTAATAAATGTTTGTCACTAAAAAGATCCTGTTTATTAATCCATCCATCCATAGTAATTCTGCTGCAACAGGGCAGGTCTTTCATCTTACTACAATCATAGCATTTTCATAACTTTGCAGGCCTTTCTAGGGAATTGGAATTAAAAGTGTGGTAGATTTCCGTTGCTTTCAGCACCAGTGAAAGAAGATGACCGATGTTGATGATAATGATAAGGATTAATGATGATGATCATATGATCTCGGGGACCGTTTGGGCCTTAAAATTATCCTGACATTTGTCTTATAGGTGAGGAAAAACCCCGATAAAAACGTCACCCACAAAACCTGTCCCGACCTGGGATCGAACCCGGGCCCGCTGCGTGACAAGGCAGCACGCCGTGGACATTAAATTATATATATATATATATATATTATATATATATATGGGGCACGCCGTAGCGTAATGGTGAAGGCACTGAGCTACAAGCCAGAAGGTCGAGGATTCAAGTCCCGTTGGGGTCAGAATTTTTAAACCGACCCAAACCCTCTGGCGGCCCTATGGCCTTGGGGTCGACTCAGCCTCTAACGGAAATGAATACCAGACTCTTGTTCTGGGGGTAAAGGCGGCCGTCACGCAGGGCTGACAACCCGGCTGACATAAAGTGCCGATTGTCTAGAAAAAGTTGGAGCCGTAACCTCCTACTGCCCCAAGGGCCTACGGGTCTGTTGTGGGATCACTTTACTTTATTTATATATATATATATATATATATATATATATAATTGTCAGTCATATGATGGACGTAATCAGAATTGTAACTGATATTGTGTTTATACATTTTATCCTGATTTTATTTAATCAGTAACAAGTCTTGATAATTATAGCCTCTCTATCGAAAAGCGTGGCTATTTGGGTTTTATTGATAATGTGTAGTACATTTTTATTATCACCAAGAAGGACCTGTTTATTAATATATACTACGAAATAAACTAATCAGTAACCACCATTGTCACTACCAGGTATTTTCTCTTCCTGGCATAGGAAAAAAGTATCACTCTCTGTAGCTAGATAACTCATTTTTCACAATTTGTATCTTTTTACCCACCACCCGGGATGGAGATACCTCTCTTTACCGATCCTACCGAGATGTTTTTATACACAGTATTGACACCCGAAACAGCTCGTGCTCGTGCATGGGTGCAGTTATATTACAATATTTAAATCATATTGAGACTTTTAGTAATAATATTGAAAAGAGAAGAGAAGATCATAGAAGCAGCTAAAATGAGATTTCTGAGAAGTGTAGCTAGCTGCAAACTTTTAAATAAAAGAAGAAATGAAGATATTAGAAATGAGCTAAATATTTTTAAACTTTTAGATAAATAAAACAATCTAGAAAAAAACTGGAAAGAACATGTCCAAAGAATGAAAGATGCACGAATACCAAAAATTATACTTCATTACAATGCATTTTGCATTATTTTTAATGCTTAATCGTACTTTAATAACGACATTTGTTTTGTTTCTTACCCCAGGTGAAGGTTTACTTGTTAGAGGAAGACCAAGAGGCAAAGGTAAGATCCAACTTAATAAGCATGTTATATGAAAGAAGAAATAAGTGCGTGAAAATAAATAAATGAAAAGCAAATCTAGTGCCCTACTGCTATATAATATTCTAACATTCTAATGAACATGTCCTACTTTTAATCTTTAGCCATGGGTCCACTGAAGTAGTATCAAAGAATCAAAGATGAACGAATA